>CABFKO010024563.1:0-22678 GCA_901766855.1 Panagrolaimus sp. ES5 | reverse complement strand
GACTTATCGGAATGGCGGCCTTTGAACATTGAAAATACTCAGCTGCTTTAAAGCCAAGATCATACCATCCAAGTCATTGACGTAAAGTTTGCAACACAACCTCACTAAGGCCTCACGCGCCACTGCTACCCGAGATCTTCAGGATCCGGTCGACAAAGCGACTCTGACGCGCAGCGACCAGTTGCGGTTTACCCGCTACACGCTGAACTGGGAGTCGTTTGGCAATTGAAGTATATTATTAATTCGTCAAATATTAAACTCAATATGCATATAAGTATAGGTTACGGATGATGAAATGGCCACCACTTGACCATCTTCATTCCTGTACGTATGCTCCTTAAAAAAGCCGGTAGCGGTGCCTTTAATCCCTCCCGGTCCGACGCCCTTTTGAAGGAGTACAATTCCATGGCCGTTTCAGTAAAGGTCGCAGAGGCCAAAACCCATTTATCAGAACTGCTGGCAAAGGTTGAAGCAGGGGAAGAGGTCATCATTTCGCGCGGCAATACCCCCATCGCCAAACTGTCTCGCATTCGCCGTGAAAACAACGTCGAAGCGCTGATCTCCGAGATTAAAGTCCAACGTCTCACGCGACAGTCGACCTCACAGGATGAGATTCGTGAGTGGATCGAAGAAGGCCGCCGCTACTGATGTCTTTTGTTCTCGATGCTTCCATTGCCGCGGCCTGGTTCCTGCCCGACGAGCAATACGACGCCGCCGATCGATTGATGGCCGATCTGCGCACATCCATTGCTTTCGTGCCGTCCCTATTCTGGTTCGAGACCCGCAATCTGTTTCTTGTGTCAGAACGACGGAGACGGCTGAAACCAGGTGAAGCCTTGTTGCTGATGGCGCAGTTGCGTGGCTTCCCCCTGGAAGATTTTGGCTCAGGGAGCGACGGCGCCGTTCTTGGCTTATCGGAGCGCCATGGTTTGAGCGGATACGATGCCTCGTACCTTGCTCTGAGCCTTTCGGAAAAAGTGCCACTAGCAACCGGCGATCGAAAGCTCGCCGCCGCCGCAAGGGCCGAGGGGGTCGCCATTCTCGGGCCGCTTGAGAGTGAACACTGATTTTCCAACCAGAGTGGGATGATTGAGCATCGCACGGAAGCAGTGGTGTCATTCGATCGTCGGGATTTTCTCGCTAGACTTTTGACTCGTGACGATGTGGACACGCAGCGGCATCTGGCTAGAGAAGGCATCGGTGAGAATTCGCTCCGGGCTCTGGCCGCCGATTGTGGCTATCTCGAAGCCTGGTCCCTTGTGCGCAACTGGCTTCCCCCTGCTCTGGCCTGCTCCGGAAGCCATACTGATCAAGTTTGTCACTCATCATTTGTGGGATTCAGCCAAACGCGAGATCGGCTCTTCCCACGGCATGCCAGAAGACATTGCAGGAACCTTGCACTCAAAAGGCGTGTCGCACGTATGCAAACCACATGCATCGTCAACCGTGTAGCGCCGGCTGGACCAGGTTGCGATCAAAGATTGTGCGGTGTTTCGGAGCAATCTCAAGCCGCACGCGCCGGCCGCGCAGTCGGTCAATACTATTCTGAAGAACCGTATCTCCGGAACAGGCCTGGATCCCAAAACCCTCAGCACCTACGGCCTGCGTTCCGGCTATCTGACAGAAGCCGCCCGCAACGAGGTTCCGCTGCCCGAGGGTATGCAGCAGTCTCAACATAAATCCGTCAATCAGGCCGCGCGCTATTACAATGATGCTGATCGTAAATCAGGAAAGCCGACGATTAATCGTATAGGCGACCACTCATAAAAGTAAGGACCATTTTGCGCAGTCCACAGGGATGACCGGATATAATCGTGCGTAGTGACCATCAATCCGGATTAGCAGGCCGAGCATAAAATCGTTAAGTCTCATGGGTCAATTTATACAAAACGACCTGGCCTTCTTGACTACTCCATATTTGAGTCAGCTAAAGTATTCGTTGTGATTACCTTACCATCACTCATCGTCGAGCGCTCCTTTTCCCCGTTTTGTGAGAGTATTGAACTTAATAGTTCAACCTAGGTTTTTGAGAAAGAACCTATCAAATGAGAGCCGCGTTCCCATTGACGCGATTTCTGTTTCCTGATGCTACAGCTTTCATAGACATTGATAATCGAAGCTTTCGCTTCAATGGCCTGTGCTGTATGGATCTGGTGGCGGCTTTGAGTTTGGCTGTGTGAATGCTAATGACGCGATGATGGGCTTCGCTTCGGACCAGTAGGAGATCGAACTTCGCGATTGAACTCTGGTCTAACTTCAAAAGTTGGCCCCTACGGGAGGCTGCAAAGATTACGCCTAAGAATCCCGACCCCATTCTGCAGGGGGGATTACTGAGTTTACGGCCGTAAACTCAGCTCTTGGCCACCACGATTAACCTTTCGTTAACTTTAAACCACTTGCAGAACCGTAATAATCGAAGCTAAGTGCGATAAATACGTTTCGACGTAGCTATAATCGCACTTTAGGGTTGAGCTCTATGAATATCGCATTTGATGCCGACAAGCCATTGTCAGACTTCGATCAGCTAATCTTGAAGCAGGGATCAGCATTATCGGGCCGCCTGGAGAAGCATCGCTTAGAGAACTTCCCACCAGACGCTGTAAAGACGCTTCGCTCCTTTCAGCTTGCAGAAGCTGCAGAGTACATCGGGGTCAGCCAGGGACATCTAAAAAACCTTTCGCTAAATGGCAAGGGACCACAACCAGCTGTCACGGCTACTGGCCGTCGTTCTTACACTGCAGAACAGATGCTGGAAATGCGCCAGTATCTCGATGCCAATGGTCGTTCTGACTCGCGCATGTATGTTCCTCACCGCAGAAATGGTGAACATCTACAAATCGTCGGCGTGGTAAACTTTAAGGGCGGCTCAGGCAAGACGACAACCACTGCTCACCTAGCCCAGCACTTAGCACTGACGGGTCATCGTGTGCTCGCCATTGATCTCGATCCTCAGGCATCTCTCACAGCGCTTCATGGCATCCAGCCGGAACTCGATCAATTGCCTTCGCTTTATGAAGCCATCCGCTACGATGATGATAGAAAGCCTCTCAGTGCACTTATTAGGAAGACGAATTTTCCCGGTCTTGATATTGTGCCTGCCAATCTTGATCTGCAGGAATTCGAATACGACACACCGTTGATTCTGAGCGAGAAAGGCACTCGAGACATGGGGCGTACATTCTTCACACGCCTCGATGCGGCTCTATCCGAGATCGCAGATCAATACGACGTGGTAGTTCTCGATTGCCCTCCTCAGCTCGGATATCTGACGCTTACCGCTTTGTCTTCGGCGACCGCTGTTCTCGTCACTGTGCATCCTCAGATGCTGGACGTTATGTCGATGTGCCAGTTCCTGCTTATGCTTGGCGAAATCCTCGATCCAATTAAGCGTGGCGGCGGTAATATGTCTCTCGATTGGATGCGATATCTCGTCACTCGATACGAGCCTAGTGATGTTCCACAAAACCAAATGGTTCACTTCATGCGTTCGCTGTTTGGTGGATTCGTCCTCAAAAGTGAAATGCTGAAATCGACCGCGATTTCAGATGCGGGTATCACGAAGCAGACGCTATACGAAGTCGAGCGCTCGCAGCTCACCCGTTCAACATATGACCGCGCTATGGAAAGTTTACAGGGTGTAAACGGTGAGGTGGTTAACCTTGTCCACAGAGCATGGGGTAGAGCAGTCTAATGGCACGCAAAGGCATCATGTCCGGATTGTTGGACAATACCACGGATAATAAGTTTACGGCCGTAAACTCCGATCCGAACACTCCTGCGATAGAGACATCAGGCCGCCGTGGTGCATTTGGGATGATGTCCCGGGCTGCTGATGAAATGGCTTCTAAGGTCGCAGCGGCTGAAGAAATTGAGAAGCAGCTTCAAAGCGGAACGCAGATCATTGAGCTGGATCCAAATGAACTGGAAACTTCTTTTGTCGTTGACCGTTTAGACGATGATGATGATACGAGCCTTCAGGAACTCATTGCAGCAATCCGTGAACGTGGACAGGATACACCTATACTAGTGCGTCCTAATCCAAATACTGAAGGTAAATATCAGATCGTTTTTGGTCATCGCAGAGCCAAAGTCGCAAAGGTGTTAGGTTTCAGAGTCAAGGCCATGGTGAAGCCGCTCTCTGATCGCGACCACGCTATAGCGCAAGGTCAGGAAAACACAGCACGTGCTGATCTCAGCTTCATTGAACGTGCGCTGTTCGCCAAAAAATTGGCGGAGCAATTCGACAACGAAACGGTGATGCTAGCACTAGCTGTCAACAAAACTGTTCTCTCAAAAATGCAGTCAGTGACCAACCACGTACCGTATGACCTCATTCTGAAGATTGGACCATCTAGAGGCATCGGGCGAGATCGTTGGTATGATCTTTCGGTAGCATTCAAAGATGGTACTGCAGCCGACACCGGCTCGATAAGGGACCAGGACAAGTTCCTCTTATTATCATCAGATGATCGCTTTTTGATGGCTCTCGATACGGCTAAGTCGGGAACAAAGCCTGGACGTAAACACAACTATTATGAAGATGAAAAGAAGCCGAATGCTAAGTCTTGGAAATCAGGGGACAATTCAGTTTCGTTTTCAATGAAAAATGGGCCAAAGAAAGTCAACATCTCGCTAAAGAGCGATGACGCTGGCTCCTTTGGTGAGTGGATATCAACCCGTTTGGAAAGCCTCTATGAGGAATTCAGACAATCTGAAGCCAATAACGGAGATTAACCGCAAAAGAAAAAGCCCCCACAAATGAACCATCTGTGAAGGCCTTCTGTATTTCTAAGCAACTTACGAATCACATTACTCAGAATCATTGTCAAGCTCTTTGACGTCATTTAGGCGGGTGGATTTCTTTTGCCTTTTGAAAGGTGAGGGGAAATGCAAATTCCGGAGACACTTACGTCCGCGTTGCGCGAGCGAATGAAGCGTATTGCGCAAAATTCCAAACAATCAATCCCAGCAGTACAGGGGAGGGCGCTTGGCAGATGGGCGCTTTATAAGCAGCTTTGTGTCGCTAAATCCGAGTTTGGTTTGAATGACAGGTGTCTGGCAGTTCTAAGCTTGCGTCTGTCATTTCTGCCCAGCGATGAACTGAACGAAAAAACCGGCCTCATCGTATTCCCGTCCAACCGTCAGCTGTCGTTGCGCGCCCATGGCATGCCGGAATCGACGCTAAGGCGTCATCTGTCATCTTTGATCAAAGCTGGTATCATCACACAAAAAGATACTCCCACGCGCGAGCGATACGCTCTTAAGAACGATGATGGCGGTGTTGAACTGGCGTTCAGCTTTTCATTCGCTCCTTTGGTGTAGCGCGCATCTGAAATCGCTCAGGCAGCTGAAAAGCTTCTGGCTGCATCGAAGGCACTCAAGCGACTACGTGACGAAGTCTCCGTCGTAAGAAGAGGCATTGCAGCCCGGTCTGCAGATGCTGCTTCTAATGCCATTGCGTACCATCTCGATGACCTATTCACGCGCTTTCGGACAGTGGTGGATGGCATTTCGTGTCGCGCATCAACCAATTGCAATCAAAGCTCAGCTTGATGATGTTTTGGTGAAGGTAGATAACTTATTGAAAGAACATCATAATGTTCAGGAATTGAGCGTCAACGCCGCTTAAAACGAGCGGCGGCAAAATGAATCCCTACCAGAATCCCATTTAGGATTCAAAAATGTAAAATCGAATGATTTGAATATGCATTTACCTGCAATAAACCGAACGTCATTCAACGACCGGCCTCCTCTCAATACAACAGCATTATCTCTTGAAACAGTTCTGAGATGTTGCCCGGACATTCAGGCTTATGCAGCAAAAGGCATTGCGTGTTGGCGTGATCTGCTCGATGCCGCGAGGGTTGTATCGTCCTTTCTTGGCATAGCTGACACCGCGTACTGCGAGGCCACGCTAGTTGTGGGAAGGGAAGGAGGCTCTGCGGTCGTAGCCTGGATATTGCAACGATCAGCCGATATCCGTTCACCTGGAGGCTATCTACGTTCGCTTACTCATAAAGCCAGAAGCGAAGCTTTTGCTCTGACTACGTTGTTTTCTCCAGCTTCACTGTCAGGACGGCATCCTACGTAAAGCGAAAGGAAACTTAGAGCGGCAAACAGGCCATAGCTAGAAAGAGCTGTGACCAGAATTGTTACGATGTAGGACGTGAGAGTGAGCCATCGATGGCGCGATACAGATACATGCATTCGCTTTTGACCTTGATATCAATCTCGTCCCGGTACTATTCCCGTGTGACCTGATCCTCCACCAATTGAAACTCTTAAGCAGCTAATTAGACGTCTTCAACGAATTATGAATTATCAATAGGGGCTTTTAGCTGTGCATTATGGATAAGTAATGTGTAATTTTATTCCAATAAACTGCAATTGTTATTGTGTGGGGATTCATATCTAGATGATGGCATGAACACATCCTCCCAGATGTGCACGTAGCCCCGGTACTGACATCCCGGATTTGCAAAGTACCGGGGCCTTTCCAGATTAAACGTACTTTTAGGTGGGTCTAATGTTGCTCACCGGCGGGCTGTGCCGCAAAGCCATGAAATGGCAAGCGGATGTCGTTGGAGAATTGGCTCTTGCGGATCATGTGAGTAACCTCGAACCTTCTGAGAGGGGCTGACGCGGTATAAAAACCTTAAAGTTCGTCATTGGCTTTGTAAGGCGCTTAATGAGCCCGAGGTCTTGTTCAAGGATATTACTGATATAGTTGATCAACCGGATGTCAATTATGTCGCCGGTTTAGGTAAACTTCAGGCCTATGTTCACAACCCGCAGCCTTGGTGCCGCAGCCAAAACCTAGCGTTCAGACAGCATGGAATCGAGCATTAACAACAAAGCCCATGGACTTTAAAAACGGTCAAAGCAAATAACTTTGCTACACCGCTCTGAAGCGTACCATCAAAGCAATGGCGATCCGAACGAGTTTTATTTCAGAAGAGACAGCAGCCAGCGCCACATTGGCCCCTGAACATTAAAGGGGCACAGATATACAGTTGGGGGTCAAAGAATGAGCGGCCTGGTTTAATGGCGCGCACCGAAGAGGACGTAATGGGGAGCATAGGCGGTCGCTCTCTGCGAGCCAGCGCGAACGGTCGAGATGTGGACGTCAACATTCAAGGTTAATCTTGACCGCGCCGCCCTGCGCAATGCGCTCCGCATGAAGCTTAATCAGGTCGCGCGGGATCGGCAGCAGACTCGCTAGTTCAGTGATTGATATCCCCGGGGTTTCTTTCGCAAGTTCTTCGATTGTTAAGGGTATCTCCACCGACACCTCCGGCTGGAGGTATTGAACCGAAGCGCCGAGGTGGACAGCCAATGCTAGCAGATCACGATAGGTCTGAGCGTCGGGCAGGTCTATCCACCCCCGCACGAGTATCCAGACATCGTAAATTCTGCTTTCCTCGGCCAGGCACCATTCAGTTCCGCACTGTCTGCAACCAAAGCGATGCAACCAGAAACGGGGCGGTGTCCCGCGTTCTATGAGGTCAAAATTGTCGAGAGACACCATCCCTATCGTCGTTAAGTGATAGTTCGGAATCGTGTGACAGGAGCACGGTGCGGGGCTGGGGAGGATTTTGGATAAGATATCTCGAAGGTCTGCGACCCTGTATGTGCTTTGAAAGTCTGCCGAAACGGTCTCCAAGAACAAATCAGATCCCAGCGCCGTCTCTGCATTCTGGTACGAGTAAAGCCAACTCTCGAAGGTCGAGGGCTCCATCTCTCCACGCGCAAAAGCCCAGCACATTGCCAGCGCATCGGGATGATTAGAGAAATCGCTTAGCCTCACCTCAACCTCCACAGATCATTATCTGCCAAGGCAGTGCCACACATTAAAGTTTTCAATGACCCCAAACGGTTCAGCCGTTCCGTTCGTCGTGTACGGTGCCAACGGGTCGACAGCGGCCGGAGAAGTCGCGAAGCTCTCTACCCGCATCACCTAAGTTCCGCGCTTGTGACGGGTGAGTAATTTTATAGCTCCATACAGCCACGTAGATGGGCGTTTGTCGAGAATAATACGCCTTTCCTCATCACTAAGCCTCGGAGCGCTCCGGAATGGTGGTGCGATTGGAAAACCGAATTTGCAAAATTGGACTGTGAAGCAGGAAATGCACTTTGTCAGCGTTACACTCGACACCCAACTTAAACTTAAAACAAGTAGGTATATAGTAAATATTAAATTTTTCCGATGAAATTACAATAATTACATCGTTGACAGTTTTGACAGTTTTGACATTGTTGATAGTGTTTATATTTTACTTGTAACGTAATCTAATACAATATAAGGAATTCAGATATGGCGCAATTTAAAATGTTCAACACTACATTTAGTAAATATTTAGCTATAAAAAAAAGTAACATTACCGGTAGTCCAGGACATCAAATTGCTGAGGTATTTGCAGTAAATTACAGTGATGCAATAAAACCAGAGTATTCTTATTTATGGGCATATGATGGAGTCATTAATGAAAACGTTTCAGGTAGTATCCTGAATATTATTCAAGGTACTATTTATTCTTTTGCAATTGGATTTGGTGAATTTGGTAATTATTTAGCCGTTGTGTCGACTGATAATAATAGTATTTGGGAAAAATTTAATATTTTTGAAAATAATAACGTATCAACAATAATCACACAAGAAAACAATAGGCTATCTCTTTTCGATTCTGCTGGCCTTAATTTGTGTTTAGGTGCACCCGCAAATAGTTGGAATTTGATACCAGCTTAGAATTGGACTCAACCGAACAAAGGTACCATTCAATATCTTTTCTTTGGCTTCCTCCGGCTCAGCCCGTCAGGCGTTTCCACCAAGGACGAAGCGCGAGATCATGCCATCGGTCGCGGTCAACCTCTAGATCACTAATTCTCTGTTTGAGATAATGATTTTCTGCTGTCAGTTTAGATATCTCTACACTCATATCTACATCAACCTTGACGTCAGTTATTACGCGATCACGTTGCAGATACGATAACGGCACTTCAATTTTGGCTGATCCATCATTCTGTTTAAGCCGTCTCCAGCGCCGTCTGGAGACGGTTTGACGCACAGACGTCATCTTAATACCAAGACGATCAGTCAAATCTTTGTAAGTCAGTAGTTCATAATCGTTGGACATCGAGTATATACAATCAAGATTGTCATCAATATCTACAGTAGACATTAAAAGTTAAACATTTACGGATGACGGAGTTAATTATTCCCTGATCTTATCCTGATACTCAATACCGAGTTGCTTGGATTCGTCTTCCCACCCATCATTTCCAAATGAACCTGCTGGTAGATCAGGATCCATACCATCAAAAAAGACTGCGATGGCGGCGGAAGACCTTCGCCAGACGGTAGTTGTAGCTCACCAATTCTGGGCAACCTACGAATGGATGGGCGCTGTTCTAAATTATCACGATCGGGCTGGTCTGATCCGCTGGCAATCACGGTGGCGGGAACCGCCTGGCAAAGCCGGAGCAACGGCCATGCGGGGACTGGTCGACCGGCTGGAGGCCGTCCGGCATGTCGGTATTTCCAATGATGTGCTTCAGGCGATCCCGGTTCACCGTGTTCGCCGGATGGCACAGGAAGGCCGTCGTCTGACTGCACAGAACTTTGAGCAGATGCGGCCAAGCCGCCGTCACGCGACATTAGTCGCGTTTCTTCTGGAAATGGAAGTTGCGCTCACCGACGCAGCGATCGACATGTTCGAAACGCTGATAGGCAAGAGTTTTCGGAAGGCAGAGGCAGCCCGTGACAAGAAACTCCTCGATAGTGCATCGTCAGCGACATCTGTACTCGATTTCTTCGTCAATTTCGGCGAAGCCATAACCGCCCAACGTGAAGCTGGGCTTTCCCTTGATGAGGCGGTGACCACTGTCGCGAGCTGGGAAGAGCTCATTCAGGCAACAGCTTCGGCGAAGGCGGTGAAAAGGCTTCGCAGCGAGGACGATCTGATCGCCTACCTGTCGACTCAATATGTTCGTATCCGGCGGTTTGCCTCTCCATTTCTGGCATCGCGCACTTTCGAAGGAAACCGCCGCGAAGCTCAATTCATCGAAACTATCGCGCAGATGGAAACTGCCTGGAGGAAAGGCTCCAGATCAGCAGAGCAGCCATGGGTTCGAAAGACGCTGCTGCTGGCGAATGCGCGATGGCGCAAGGAAATCGTCGGCGCTGATGGCGCGATCGACCGGAAGATACTGGAGCTCTTTCTCATCGTCGAGCTGAAGAACAGGATTGCTGCCGGAGACATATGGATCAGGGGTTCTCGCGCCTATCGTGCACTCGACGAGCAAATGATCTCGCAACAGACGTTTGC
The DNA here is from genome assembly GCA_901766855.1 of Panagrolaimus sp. ES5. Classification (NCBI taxonomy): domain Eukaryota; kingdom Metazoa; phylum Nematoda; class Chromadorea; order Rhabditida; family Panagrolaimidae; genus Panagrolaimus; species Panagrolaimus sp. ES5. Next base: position 12,353 of record CABFKO010024563.1, on the reverse strand, counting down.
CGTCATCAAAGCCGAGGCCCGCATACCGGTCGCGATTCCGATTGATGTCGATACCTATCTCGCCCAGAAGGCCGAAGCACTGGATCAAAAGCTGCGTGAGGCGGCACGTCGCCTGGAAACGAGCCAGGGCGAGACCCAGATCGGCGCGAAAGGATTGCGAGTTCCAGCAGTCAGGACCGGGGAAACCGAGGCCGCCCTCATATTCGCGAGACGTGTTGCAGCTACGATGCCTCAGATCCGGCTGACGGACCTTGTGGCCGATATCGACCGAATGGCCGGCTTCAGCTCCCTATTCGAGCATCTTCAGACCGGGCGGCCACCTTCGGATTTACGGGTGTTCTATGCAGCGCTGATCGCCGAAGCCACAAACCTCGGCTTCTCGAAGATGGCGCATGCCTGCCCCGGCATAACACGCCGTCAGCTACAGCAGATGGCAATCTGGCATTTCCGGGAGGAGACTTTCACGCTGGCGCTTGCCAAACTGGTTGAGGCTCAACACTCCGCGCCGTTCTCAACCGTATTCGGCTCCCACGCCGTTTCCTCGTCGGATGGACAACATATCCATCTCGGTGATGGTGGCGAGGTCGCAGGCGGTGTCAATGGTAGGTATGGAAACAACCCGATTATCAAGCTCTACACCACGATCTCAGGCCAATATGCACCGTTCCACACCAAAATCATTGCCGCAACGGCAAGTGAGGCCGTTCATGTGCTCGACGCATTGCTGGAAACCGATGCTGGTCTCAATATTGTTCGCCACCATGTCGATGGCGGTGGCGTCAGCGATCTTGTATTCGCCCTTTGCCATGCCCTCGGCTTCGCCTTCGTGCCTCGCATTCCCGATCTCGACGGGCGTTGTCTCTATGGCTTCGGACCGGCAAAGCAATATGGAATTCTTCAGAATGTCATGGGTGACAGGATCGACGCCGCTCTAATCCGCGCGCATTGGGATGATATCTTGCGGCTAATGACCTCGTTGCGCACCCGCACAGTCAGCGCCTCGCTCATGCTGAAGCGGCTTTCGGCGACAACTAGGCAGAGCGGCCTGGCTCAGGCGCTGCGGCAGATGGGTCGGATCGAACGAACCCTCTTCACCCTCGACTGGATCAACGATGAACAATTGCGCAAGACCACGACGGCCGAGTTGAACAAAGACGAAAGCCGGAACAGCCTCTTGCGGGCCGTTAATCTCCATCGTCTCGGTCGTCACCGCCATCATTCACTGGAACACAATCTACACCGGTCGTGTCGTCGATGCCCTGCGCAACGCAGGACAGACGACCCCGGATCATCTACTTTCCAGCCTGTCGCCGCTCACATGGGAGCACGTGAACCTGACCGGCGATTACCTCTGGGAAGAAAAGCTCGCACTCGATGAAAACGGCTTCCGCGCTATCCCGTTCACTCAATGATCTGCCTGCCGTATATCTGTGCCCCTTTAATGTTCAGGGGCCACATTGCAAAGACCTGATTGACAATGCCAGGGTTCACGGCTTCTTTAATATTCCTATTGCCGAATTTCAAAGTTCTCTATATAGGGTCAGTTTAAATTCAATTTTAAAGAATATTTAAAGTAGGTTTTGATGTCGCCTGTTATTAAACTCAGCGCGCAGACGCTGACGCGATTTAACTTAAAGTTTTTGGGAATAGGCTTTCTTGGGGTTGGGCTATCGTTTGCTGTGATGGGATGCACTGTTGCGAAGCAAGCCGGAGTCAAACAGTCATCCACACCTCAGTACACTGCGACGTCTGCGCAGGTGCTAGAAAAGCAATATACGGCGCATCCAAAGGATCGTCGTATTTCGCTAATGTTTGCTTCAGCCCTGGTACGAGATGGTAACAATGATCAAGCCTTGGCGGTTGTCAGAAAGCTACTGATCAGCAACCCAGATGACAAAGAGGTTCTTGCGGAATACGGTAAAGTTCTGGCGGCTAAGGGACAATACCAAATGGCCCTCAACGCAATGGAACGAGCTCAAACACCTGAACGTCCTGATTGGCGATTATTATCAGCTGAAGCTTCCGTATATGATCGACTTGGTAATTTTAATAAGTCTCGACAATTGTATCAACGCGCGATTGCTCTCGCACCGCAGGAGCCTACGATCGTTTCCAATATAGGTGTTTCGAAGATGCTTTCTGGAGATTTGCCAGGAGCTGAGGCAAATTTTAGGAAAGCTGTTATTATGCCGGGTGCTGATACTCAAATCCGGCAAAACCTAGCCCTTGTTGTCGGGTTACAGGGGCGGATCGATGAGGCTAGAAAGCTCTACGGTAAAGAACTTCCAGCAGCTCAAGTCAATGAAAATATTCAATATATTTCGACAGTTTTTAAATCCTGATAACGGCGGCGAGCTGGTATTTCCGGAGTTGAAAATTCTACTATATGGGTCATTAAATGAAATTTCTGCGTGCTGAATCGGGCGCTATCGGCGTAATGTCGAGCGCGTTAGTTTTGTTATCTGTGATTGCTGTCGGAGTGTCAGTCGATCTATCACGAGTTGTTTACTACAAGTCAAAGCTGCAAAAAGCAGCTGATGCAGCCGTTCTGGCATCGATTTCAGCATCCTCACGCACTTACAACAATTTACAGGCACAGGAAAAAGACCCCACAACGCGGCGATTTCCTGACGGAGAAAAAGACGTAAGGGATTTTTTTAAGCAAAACTTAAGTGACAAACAAAACGAAGTTAGGCTTCAGCCTGGGCAGTTGACAACAACAGTGGAGCTAAAAGAACAAATTTTGTCATCATCACTGTCAGTTGATGCTGCGATACCGTTAATTTTTGGACGAGTGCTAAACATTCAATCCATTTCGACACAGGTCAAGGCCAGAGCTGAACGAGTGCTTGAACATAATGTTTCGAGTGAATCGATAAACATCACCTTCTTTCTCGATAATTCAGCATCAATGGGTATCGGGGCGACGATGGCGGACATTCAGAAGCTCAAAAATAATACGCATAACGACGTACAGCCTGATGGGTGTGCCTTTGCTTGTCACCAGACACGATCGGAAGATACCAAAAACGGAGGGTGGCAGCCGCCTCAAACTGAGAGTTGGCGGAAGAATGGATTTCGATTGCGCGTGGACGAATTGAAAGACGCCGTAATAAGGCTTGTTGAGTACACAGAGACAGTACAGAAGCGAGAAAAAACACCAAAAGATAAGCAGATCGAAATGGCAGCTTTCTCGTTTGAGAAGAAGCAGGAAAACCAATCTAGGCAGTATGATGTGGCTTTTCAGCAATTTCCGTTGAGTAAGGATTATAGCGACATAAAAGAAAAACTTGATGCATTTGACGTGCAGGAAGTGGGTAAAATCATAGAACATCAGGGAGGAACTGGTAGTGCGGGTGGTTATGGTAGCTTACCTGGTCAGACCGTAAACGCTGAGGCCGGCTTGTATTCTATTGTTACTCGCCGAAACGGCACCCCTCTTTCGACCGTTATGAAGACTATGAGAAACTACATAAACGCAAATAAGAACAACAAGCGGAACATTATGTATCTCGTTACAGATGGAGCGACTAACTTCAATAGGGATGAACCTGGAAACGCACGGTGTTTGGAAACTGTTGCGCATGAACGAGATCCCCAACTCGCACAGGCCACTGGTGCATTGGGTAATTGTATGGGCCCTATTGACGTAGAGCTTTGTAGTGAGATCAAAAAAGACGGTACAGAGATTGCTATTATCTATACAGAATACCTGAACTTTAGTGACGATAAAGATTTCCAGACGATCCTTAAGCCACAAATTAAGCAAATCGAAGAAAATCTTCGCAAATGCGTGTCACGGCCCGAGTTTTTTGCAAAAGCGGGATTTGAGGGGGATATGTACAAAGAAATGTTCAAAGTTTACAAGAACGTGATCACAAAACTTAAAATTGTCGAATGAAATATTCAAATAATTTAATTGTGGACACATTTTTATTGTCTTATTTTAAGAATAAATTGTACATATTTTCTACCTTTAGTTCAAATATACTAAAAAGTTTAAACAGTATGTCGGAAATCAAATTTTTGGACAGATCAGTTAAGACAGCTTTTAAGAAAAATTTTAATGACGACAACGGATCCGTTGCGGTTGAATTCTCTCTTGTGGCCTTTCCCTTTTTCGTATGCGTACTTCTGATTGTTCATTTTTCGCTCGTGTTTTTAGGTAAACAGTACACATCTTTTGCTCTTGATGAAGTGGTGCGAGAACTGAAAGTGTATACGCGACAGGATAATCTTTTAGATTTAGGCGTTATCCGATCTCGGTTATGTGGAAACTTACCTAGGTTAAATGTGATAGGATGTCGTGTTGGTCCCATCTACATAGAAGAGTTCGACAAGCTCTCAAATGCAGCCAACGTGGTATTTCCACCCCGCAATGCCGCGTTGCCTAAAAAATTGCACCCGGAGGCGATTGTCAGGTTGGTGGTCGCGTATCGTTGGCCATCTATGTGGCATTGGGTAGATGTTTTTTCGACAGACGACACCGAGTATAGCTATGAAGTCAGGACTTGGATCAATGAGTGATTTAATTGGTCTTTGTTTCTTTCAGCGCATAAAATGTTTCAAGAAAAATACAGATGGCGTGGCAGCCATTGAGTTCGCGCTCGTGTTTCCGTTGTTTCTATTGCTGCTTTTCGGAATGGTTCAACTCTTTGACCTAATCGATACCTATAGAAAAGTAGACGTGGTTGCTTCAACTACTGCTGACATGACAAATGACATGGCGAGCATCAAAATTGTTAATGGCCGCAACGAAGTGCAGTTCTCAGACTTATGCCATATCATGAAGATAGCTAGCTTGAATATTCCAGTAGGAATTAGGTCGGCTCCTAATATCTCGATGCGTTTTTTTGATCTGACCAAAGGAAAAGCGCCCGAGTGGACGGTAAATGGGGGCGGGGGAAACGTGCCTATTCCAGCATTTGGCAATGAAGAAGCGGTGAATTCGCTTCTGCACGTGCACATAGAGCTCCAGTATTCTTCGGTAATATCTTACTTGCCAACAGGTATTCAGGAGCGACTAAAGATAGAGCAGGATTATTGGACCCCATTTAGAAATCAGATGGAAGTTTCGTGTCCATCCTGTAAAAATCGGCCAAAGTGTTAGATTTTTCAGTTTAGCAGTCTCACGTGTTTACATAGCTCTTAAAACTCTCTCAGAGCTTCTTTATGCTGTGCGTGTGTTGAATTGCTGTTTGAGTGAGAGAGCCTTCGTTGAAGGGAAGAGAGCTTGCGCTTGCGTGTCATGTGAACGCGTTCTGCTCCTGCCAGTTTGATACTGGTAGGAGTTTTTGACTTGCAGCGAGGTATGGATCGTATCCGCTGTTTGATATTGCGGTGATGTTGCTCGATGGTGTTGTTAAGATTTTTTCTGGAGTGTATGGCAATAGGGGCTCTTCCCTGTTGCAACTGGTTTTCTGCATCGCAATGGCCGGCTCAGTCAAATTGTAAACTGGGTACCATCGCACCTATAAAAAGCTGCCAGACGTATTGAAATGACGGATTTTTAAAATTCGAAAACTCGCAGCTGATAAAAAGCTGAAATACCGCGACAATCATCATTGACAGAAAGCTTACAGCAGAACCGATATGGGTGAGTAGAGTCCATGGCTCTGTCGCAAAGAATTAGTAGCCTAAAGCGGCCTTGGGTCTGGGCGCAATCATGCTGCGAGCTCCGCAAACACCAGGAATGGCGAACGATTGTCATTTGCGAATTGCTTCTTCCGGATCATATGCGTCACTTCAATGCTAGCGATCGTGGCAGAGGCTGAATGAAACGCCTTGAAGCCCTGCATCTGTTTGGTGATCCTCTTGATGAAACGATGATCTCGTTCTACAATATCGTTCTGATATTTGAACTGAAGAATTTCAATCGCTTTGCCTGTGCCAATGATTGCCAGGATATTGATTACCGCCTGCACACCAGCCAAGTTCGCCCCGCTTTTATTAATGACGATTTTGTGCGGAACACCGTTGCTTGCGATGGCCTTTTTAAAGAAACGGCGTACAGCGCCGAGATTGCCGCGCTCAGAGAGCATGAATTCCAGAGTTTGTCCGTCACGATCAACAGCCCTATACAGATAAGTCCATTTCCCTTTGACTTTTATCTAGGTATCGTCAACTCACCATGAGCCAAGTGTTGGGCGTTTACGTCTTTGTGCCTGAGCGGCAATCTGCGGCGAGTATTTAACAACCCACCGGTTCAATGTTGCATGGTCAATCTCTACACCGCGTTCAGCCATTATTTCCTGAAGGTCACGATAGGAAACTGAATAACGGACATGGAAGAGAACACCATACAGGATGACACTTTTGGGCAAGTGAGCGCCTTTGAAATCAGCCATCATCTACTTCCACATCGCTCAATTATGCGCGCCGTCCTGACATAGCTCAGCAAAACTGAAAACTTTGCGACATAACCGTTCACTGTGCTAGCCGCGTGAGTTTGTTAAGATTCATGGCTGCTCTGAACAAAGCAAATTGTTTAAGGAGCCCGTCGAACTTTTTCTTGTAGAACCAATAGGTTAGAATCAAAATGTATTCATATCATTCAACGGGCGAGTGGTCAGCTATTGAACAGCAAAGCAAAGCTACGCGTTCCGCGCAATGCTTGGAAACAGGGATATCGCCAAATCGGGTCATCACAAAATAGCGATTTTGGCCCTTTTTTAACGATAATAACTCGCTCCCCTTTACCCAATAGGAGCGATGAACCTGAATACCTCCCCCCCCTCTTAGCCTTCTGACCACCTCTGAAAAGCGTTGTCGGATTTCAATTTGAGTACCATCCAACAACGTAAGGCCCACATAGTTTCCAAGCGCTCGCGCAATAACAATTCTACCTGTAAGTGAGGACGATAAAATCGCGCAATCGCCGAGCTGCTCTGGAGTGGATTGCGCGAGTTTGATCACGTAGGCGAGATGGCTCCGGTAGAATACCCAATAGCACACTAACGTGATCACCGTATGCTGTAGAAAGCTTAACGTCCATGACCGCATTGGAATTTTACATTGCATCGTCGTGGTTTGGTCGTAAAGAGTGTTGAAACCCCAACCTGTAATCAATACACAGAGGGTAGCGGCCAACCAAAGCCATATCGCTACTCGATAGAGGGATTTACCAACCAGAGCGCATGCGACGGCACACCAAGCTACAAAGCTACAGCCGCAATATAGGAAGAACGCTGTCAGTGTAACCACGACCGAGTCTTCAATGCGAATGGAATAACCATTAATGACGTTATTGATGTTTAAAAGAACGTCCGATAGTAACATTCCACTCCCCGAAAGCGCCAACAGGATGGGGGTTAGCAACGAGAAAAAGAAAAGGCGTAAAATTTGCAGTGCAAAGCGGCCGCTAACACGGTAGGTGCCTAAGCCACCGGAACCGGCCATATCATACAGGTCATGATAACACTCCCATGCAGTCTTTCTTCTAAGGGATAAAAATTCAATTATTATTTTTTGCTTTTTAAACTCATAAATGTCCATGAAAATATCTTCTGAATTCCAATTTATTGCGGAGCTCCCGCATAGTTGCTCAGATTGATATAAGTTTCACTCCCTGCCCGGGTAGAAATTCCCGGCAGATGACTCAATCTGAGTAAACTCCAATATCCAGATGGTGGATATTTTGTCATGAAGCAAGAGGAAACATTACGTTCGGCGTAACAACGAATAGAGGTCGACCGCAAATGGTGCAGCTCTTGGAGCTCTTAGGGGGGGGCGGTTGCCGACTTTTCGTCGGCAACGGTTTTGATATTGTTTCGGCTTTTAATCAGCTTCAGGTTATCGATGTTTAAAGACTGCCATTACAATGGATCATTGGTGGAAGGCTCAAGTTATACGGAAATAGTACCGGGACGCGACTTGTCTGCGGTCAAACGTTTCCAACACAAGGCTTTAGCGCATCACGATAGACCAGTGCGGATCACCATTGATAGCAACCAGACCAATCGCATAGCCACATCCAATGCAATGCAGAAAGTCGGTTGCAACAGGGAGGTACCGCAATTGCTATCGGCTCCAGCAAATACCTCAACAATGCCATTGTTCAAAATCACCGCCACATCAAACGGCAGATACAATTCCCGCTTGGCTTCAAGTCAAAAAACTCCCCAGTATCACACTGGCAGGAGTGGAGCGCGTTCACATGATGCGCGGAACAGCAAGCTATCTTCCCTTCAAAGAAGTTCTCTCACTCAAACAACAACTCAACGCACTCGCGTCAGAATGGAGGCAAGAGTTAAGCTGTGTTCACCCAAAGAAACGTGTTTCAGAAGAACCGCTACCCTTTAATACTAGAGCAATTTTCGATCAGAATGCATCGTATCCAGTGGCTTGAAAGTAGTTTCTGCATTCGTCTGGTTTGAACTGTTTGATGGCATCAGCGATGGCCTTCTATAGGTCCGGAATAGTTCTGACGGCTGCCGCTCGTAGCAGCGCCTTGAGCTTGCCAATGCCCGTGCGATGCGACTGTTCTGGCTCACGGTGCCGCCGGAGATATTACGCTTGTGAAGCAACTCCTCAGTTGGCTCTCGAACGTATTGGTGTTCAGCGGGTTTAAACAATTTCATCTAGCTGCGAGGCATCGTTGGCCGAAGGCGTCTTGCGGCGCAATCGCGCCGTGAGCAACGAGCCATGTGACCGACACCATCGGCGGATTGTTTCGTAAGAAACGACACGCTCAAACATCATTTCTTCGACTTCACACAGGCTGAGATTGAAGCGGAAAGATAGCCAGACTGCACGCGCCACGATTGAGCTTGGAAAGCATTGATTTTTGTAAGTCGGGGCCTGCTTAGTCATCAACCTCAACTGCCGCAATAACCTTGACGAATAATCAATGTGAAAGAACCAGTTTCCCACTGGTTCAATTGCCATCCCATGCACACCCTGAAAACGGCGGCTGAACCGAAGTGGCGGACTTCAAGACAACAAACAATTCGCAACGTCTAAAAGGCCAGAATACTATCGCCGCCACCATCGACAGAAAGTTCGCAACAGAATCGCCGCTTTTTTATTGCCGATCGGTGGTCTGAAAATATTTCAATTATATATCATGTATTACCCCTATTAATTGAACACCATTAATAGGATGTCGATTTTACCGTTGAATATATGCAATAAAATATTGAATGGTATCGAACGACACTGAAGAATAGTTCAAATTTATATAAACATAACTATACTACTAATATATAACATGATTATCAATATAATTTAATGATCATTTTTTATTAGATTACGTTAATGTTTCCAAGAAACAATATCTATTGAATTTTAATTTGTTCGGAGGTTGTAATTGAAAATTAATATGAGTAAATTGATTATTGGAGCGATTGCTTCTGGAGTTTTGACAGGTTGGGGATTGAACCACTTCCTTAGTGCAGATCAGGCAAGCTCCGCCGCTTCTCAGCTTAATCTGATAACAGACGTATTTCTCAGACTTATCAAGATGATTATCGCACCTCTGGTCTTTTCGACATTGGTGGCAGGCATCGCGCATATGGAAGATGCAGCGTCCGTCGGGCGTATAGGCATTAAAACTATGACGTGGTTTATCGGCGCCTCCGTCGTATCGCTGCTTGTGGGGCTGATGATTGTTCAGATCCTCCAGCCTGGTGAAGGCTTGCAACTTGCAACTATCAGTGGAGATGGAAATCTACCAGTTGCGTCGAAAAATGCTTTTTCGCTGCATGAATTCATAACTCATCTTGTTCCAAGTTCATTTTTTGACGCGATGGCCCGTAACGAAATCCTACAAATCGTCGTATTCTCTCTTTTCGTGGGTACTGCGGTTTCGTCACTTGATGACAAGACACCTGCGGTTCTGCATCTTGTGGAACAGGTGTCTGCAATCATTTTAAAAGTCACCGAGTTCGTAATGAAGCTGGCGCCGTTGTCGATCTTCGCCGCACTTGCTTCATCTATTGCGGTTCAGGGGCCAGAGCTGCTCGCCACTTATGCGAAGTTTGTTCTAGGTTTTTATGGTGCAATGGCTGTGTTATGGTTGCTGTTGTTTGTAGCAGCAACCACCGTGCTTGGCAAAAAATCCATCACTTTGTTCTCTGAGATTAAAGCGCCCGTTCTTCTGGCCTTCTCCACCGCGAGTTCAGAAGCCGCCTATTCGCGTCTTCTCGAAACTCTGCCAAAAATTGGCATCAACCGCCGGATCGTAAGTTTCGTTTTGCCACTGGGCTATTCGTTCAATCTTGATGGTTCCATGATTTATTGCACCTTTGGAACGATGTTTATTATGCAGGCGCACGGCATTGAACTGAGCTGGCAACAGCAGATATTCATGCTGGCGCTGCTGATGGTAACATCAAAAGGCATTGCAGGCGTTCCGCGTGCTTCTCTCGTAGTTATCATGGCGACCCTTACTTACTTCGGATTGCCTGAAGCATGGATCGCTATTGTGCTCGGTGTTGACCATCTGCTCGATATGGGGCGTTCAGCGACAAATGTAATCGGCAATTCGGTCGCAACTGCTGTCGTGGATAAATGGGAGTTTGGTGGAGCAACAGAGGAAGCAGAGCCCGAAACATTGGCAGCATGAACGACAGCGGGGACATAATATCCGCAAGCTATTGCTATCGATCATTAAAGGTGCTTCGCTGGGTCGTCTATTTCAGACCCAAGCTGTCTGAGCGCTTCCATTTAGGGAAAGGTTCAGGTCACACAGAAATATAGTACCAGGAGACTTGTCGACCGCCAAAGTTTCCTTCGCGGAGCTTGAGCCCGTCACGGCAGACGAGCAAGGATCATCCTTGATGACGGCCAGACACATGAGTATGATCCATACTTGGCTGCAAGTCAAAAACTCCTACCAGTATCACACTGGCAGGAGTAGAACGCGTTAACAGTATGCGCAATCAGCAAGCTATCTTCCCATCAACCAGGGATCTCTTCCGCACACCATAATGGAGCCAAGAGTTAAGCCGCGTTCACTCTGGAAAATTTTCTGCAAAAGAGTCACTTAGCGAACATGTTACACAGTTAATCACGGAGAGAAAGTTGATCGTTCCGCTAATACTCTAAATATTTCTGGAGACACCACTAGCCGGGTTGCTCTCCCTCGCCCCATCGTATTCACCGTTTTCTGTTCAAGTAACAAACCACGGGCAACAAGCGGGGATGCTATCTCAAAAATGGCCGCACGGCTGAGACAAGAGATCTTCATTAAGGCGCTCACTGTGGTATCCAACTCCATAAGATGCAATTGGTAAATGAGGCTAATGAAACCAATTTGCTTGATGCGGTTTGTTGGCGTTTCTCCGGGCAGTGGCTCCCTCAATATCCGCTGCATGACAATTGATGAGAATGTCATGTATTGCCCCTTTCATTCATTTCGCAACATACCCTTCATTTAATAATCAGCGAATAGTACTTAATTAAGACAATGATTATATTTTAAACGATTGAAAATGCATCATTTATCAGTCAATTACCTGTGATTAGCATCACAAAAATATTTGTTTGAAATGGAACATGCCCGCGGAGATGTCCCGCAACGACGGTCCCTCTGCTTCTAACGGCTCTTCGAGCAAAGTTTCTCGGAGTGAACCGGGCTTAACTCTTGGCCTCATTCTGCTGTGCGTGCGTTGAATTGTTGTGTGCGGTGGTGATCTTGCGCGATGGTGGTGTTAAGATATTTGCTGGTGCTGATGGCAATTGGCCCCTCCCTCTGTTGCACCTGACTTTCTGAATCGCATTGGCATGCTCAGCCATCATCTCATTCATGTTATGCAGGTTAAGTCAGATTGTAAGCCGGGTACTATTACACCCATCAAAGGATGCCCGATTTATTGAAATGGCGGACTTTAAACATCAAACACTTCGCAGCTCATTAAAGCCCGAAAGAATACTAAGCCGTCGCTGAATAAACGACTGCAACAGCATCCTGCTGACGACGGCGGCCGTTGCATATGGGCAACACTAACTAGATTATTATATTTTTTCTCAGAAGCCAATTTTGAGTATATAGCGATATTGGCGGCAAATGATCATTGCTTCAACATCCGGTGCTGGATGTAACCTCATGATTTTCAATTCTTACAAGAATGTTATCATATAAGATAATTCAAAAATAATTGTTCATATATTAAGTACATCTACTATATGTAATGCTTCGAAGTTGATATTTTATATTGTAATTGTATTTTTTTATACAATACTGCGGAGAGTTACCTTTTTCATGAAGGCGACCTTCTATCCGAGGTTCAGAGTTTAGACAGTTGAACGATTGCAAGAAGCCCAATCAGGCGCATAAAGCATCACGTGATGGCTGACACTGGCGGACAACTCAAATGCTGGAATTTGGGTCAGAGGATCCAATCTCTTTCGAA
>CABFKO010024552.1:0-15520 GCA_901766855.1 Panagrolaimus sp. ES5 | reverse complement strand
AAACAACGATAGTTAAAGAAAAAAATATATAAACCGTTAAAGAAACTGTCAAAGAAATAATAAAAGAATGTACACTTTTTACAATGTTATTTACAAGGCTTGGCTTTTTTTGTTTTGTAAAGATAGATATAGAAAGAAAGAAAAATAATAATAAAAAGAAATAAGAGAATAATGACAATTCTGTATTGTCTTTTTTTAGAAATAAATTTTAAATCTTCAAATTCTTTGTTGCCGTATTTAATTTAAGTCTCCCGTTGAATTTTCAGAAAAAAAAGAAAAGTAAAGTAAAGAAGAAAAAAAAATTGTTTGTATTTTTTAATAATCAATACTTAAAGATGAATGCGGATTTGGGGTGTTGCCACTATTGTGTTGTGATTCAGGTGAAAAGCCAGCATTATCCCATTGAATGTCCGGGCTCATTTGTGATGATACAAGATTTGGTCCACCAAGCATTGGATCACCTTGTTGAAGAGAATTGCGATTCTGAAAGAATATTTGCTATTCTAGCAGCAAAGAAAAAAATAAACGAAAAAAACATTTTAATTTGGCATTAAATTAATAATTTTTGTAATTAAATCTTTGTTAGATATATTACACCACCACAAAAGTTAGTATATAAATTATAGGCAGATAAATAGATTTTTAAAGTTAGTTTTTTTTGTATAAAAAAGCATTATTATAAAAAAAGCAATTATATAAAAAATTTAAGGGAAAAAATAAGACAAAAGTTAGCAAAAATGATCAAAGAAAGCAAAAAAAGTTATTGCTCTAAATTCTTGAGAACGGAAGAGTCGTGTCTCACCTGAGAAGTTAAATCTTCCATTACAAAATCAAATGGCCCATTGCCCTGTAACATATTATGTTGTAATGGTGACCAAGTATTTGGAGTATTGTATTCACTCAAAGATCCATGATTACTTGAATTTTGTGGTGTTGAAATGGGACTACTTGCATTAAAGTAATTGTTTTGTCGATGATGATAATGACCAAATGATGTATCAGATGGAAGTGAACCAACAAGGGGACCACCAGGAGAATTTTGATGATATCCGGGGCTTGTAATTTGCATTTCTTGCATTTGACTCATAAAACCAGATGAAGGCTAAAAAATTAAATTTTGTAAAATTTTAAAAATTATATTTAAATTTTTTACATATGATCCTGTAGGAGTTTGTGAGGGTGATAAAGGTTCTTCGAAAGGTTCTTGCTTTATTGGACGATTGTTTGATGAATTTTCTGATGATGTTTTATTTGGTAGTGGTGGTGGATTTGTACCTTCAGGAATATTTAAGCCATTCTTTTGTAAAGCATCTTCAAGTTCTCGAACTCTTTTTGCATACAGTTTTGTTGCTTCTTCAAGTTGTTGCCTTTCATGTTGTTGTTTAAGCATTATATCACGATCTTGTTGTAATTGACGAATATAATCACATGAAGCCTTTAAAATTGTTCCTTTGTTTAATTTCATTTCTTCTGCGGTGCTTTTTGGTAACATTAAACCAAGTTCTTTAATTCGATCATTGATATTATATCGCCTTCGTCGTTCAACTGAAAACAAAATAAACATTAATCTAAAAATATCATTTCGTTTTTTTTTGCTTACTCATATTATGTATATCTTTCTTTCTTCTATCACGATAAAAATCAGAATCAACTGTTGGATTTGTTGATTGATTTGATGAATTTGATGAACCTCTTCCACCTCGAACAAATGCTTCCATATCAAATGATGAAGTTGGAGCAGAAGATGAAACAATTTGTCGAAAGCTTGCAGAATTTGCTATTGGAATACCCATTGGTCCATTTGGTGATCCACTTTGTAATGAATTGCCAGATGATCCCCCACTCGGAATGGGTCTTGAACCCGAACCAATATGATTGGATCCCATACCTCCATGCAAATTTGAAGGTAATGTTGTCAAGTTATCACTGTATGATACGCTTATTGGAAGCTAAAAGAATAAAAAAAAATTAATTATTATATAAGCATTTATGGAAAAGAGAAGCTTATTGAAAATTTTTGATTGTTAAAAAAAAGTAAACTCTTTTAAGCCATTAAAAGCAATATCGTCGCTCACTGTTTTTGTTTTTAAAAGAATAACTACAGTTTTTGTCGCGCCATGATAAGATTATTTTTTTTGCTTTTGTTAACAAAAAAACACAACAATAAACAATTAAGTATTTATATTAGATGAAAGCTAAGAAGCGCTGCGTTAATGAAAAAAATGAATCAAAATCAAATCAAAAATGTTTTTCCTACCGGTTGACTTTTGACTGAACCGCGCTGCAGAGCTTCGTCTTGAAGTTGAAGGATCTCGTCGATAATAATGTCGTCGAGCTATAAAATAAAAAAAAGATATTTGCTACAGTAATAATGTTATAAATAAGCTAATACATTTTTGGGGATTTTACAATTACTTTCTATTCAAATTTGGTATGCGCCATTGTATCTTTTGTTTTCTCACTATTGCTGATGTCGCTATATTACCACCCGCTTGATGCCTTTTTTCTCTTTTTGTTTGATAGCGGCTGGCGAAAATGCAATTAAAAAGCAATACACCTTCTTTTTTTGGTGTATTCTTCAATCTTTTTGGTTGGGTATCGTTAGTCAGTTTATTATTGATTTTGGTGATTTTAAACGAAAAAAGGAAAGCAATAAATATTTATTTTTGTGTGACAGAAGAAAAAAGGGAAGAAAGATGTCACAATTATTTTAGCACCAAAAATAATGAATATACTTTTTTGTTTTTAATATACAGTTCACACATACATGCATACCACCACTCACCATAATAACAAAAAAGCACATTTAAGCAACAAAAAATAAATTGCAATTGCAAATTATTAAAAAAAAGAGAAGCTCGAAGCAATCATTAAACAACAATTTTATGTTTTTTCTTCTTTTTTTTTCATTAATGCCTTATTATTTAATCACAGATTTAAAAAAAAATCTTTTTAAAGTAAGCATAAAAAAGAAAAAAAAGGGAGGATATAGAAAATAAACAAACTAATCAACACTCACTTCTTCTTCTTCATCATCGGGATTTTCAGGAACGCAAGCTAATTGATCGCTTCCCGGCAGTGATGCTATGGGAAGATGTCGCATGTATGTGCTGCTACGCGCAGGGGCAAAGACAGCTGATAGGAAAAAAAAAACGGGAAAAACGAAGGAAAACAAAAAGGGGGAAGAGAGATGCTCTACTCATCAAAAACGTGAACCGTATACTTTTTTTCTTTTTCTTCGTCTTAAAGGTTAGTGAAACGTCTAGTTTTGAAGGGCAATGATTATCTCTTGCATTTGCGCGTGTCACGCAGAAAAAAAACGATGAAGAAGAAGAAAGGAATCATTATTTTGGCGCCAAAGGGGAGGAGATTAAATTGAAGAAGAAAAACTCAAAAAAATTTAAGAAATTAACAAAACTATTATTTTTAAAACAAAAAAATTAACAAATTTATTCTTTTCCGTTACGTTATTTTTTTTTTCTACATTTTCCTTCTTTTTTTGCTTTTTTTCTGCTATTCCTTCTAGGCCTCATATTTTGGTGTCATGGGAACTAAATTGTAGCAACCCCCATTATTACTTTTTTTATGGTTAATTGGATGCGTGTTGAGTAATTTTTTGGAGTAAAATTTGCATTCTCCTTTCATTTTTTTCTCATATAACCCCTACAAAGATAATCGTCTAGAAAGGGAAAATTAACGCGCAAATGTAATTGCATTTTTTTTGTTGTTTTTAACAGTAAGATGAAAGCGGCGGTTTCGGGTATTTTTTATTATTACTTTTTCTTTATTAAAAACAAAATTTTATAAACATTTTTTTTGAGATTAAAAATTTATGTAATGGTTCAAAAAATTTTTCTTTGACAAAAAAACCGTAAAATAAAACAGCAAGAAGAATAAAAGCGGAAACCATCTGCGTCAACAAAGAACACAAAAGTTTTCCTCCCAAAAAGCTTACAATAAAAATGCATCCAATTTAACAGCAAATTTTTTTCATTCAATAAAAAACCCAATGAAAGATGAGCAGGAAAAAGAGAGAGAAAAAAACTTTGTTAGTTTTATTTTAAAAACAATTTTGTACTTTAACAGTACTGGCAAGTAAAATAAACGAAAGCAGCAAAAAAATTCTTCCAAAGTTCAAGAGAAAGAAATTTTAGTCTCTTTTTTTTAACGAAATAAGACGTTTTTGTTGTTTTTTTTATATAAATAGAGGGGCGCCATGAACTACAAACCACAATTGAAATTTAAATCAAAACGTAAAAGGATTCTATTGCATTAAGGAAATTAATAGCAGCAAGTAAACATTTATTACGATATTTATATTACTTAAATTCTAAAATTTTGAGAGCTCATTTTTTTCATATTTTTTGTGCCTTTGCTACACATAAACAAACACCAAAGATTACTTAAAATAGCATTAAAATGTAATCATTCACAATCAGCTGATTATTTCATAGTAATGAAAGAAATAGTCTTTTTTTAAAAGAGGTGATAAAGAAATCTCACATATCGAAATAGGTGGAAAAGAAGTAAAAGTTTAAAGAACTTTGCTTTTTTTTAATAGAAAAAAAATCAATGCTTACCTCACGGGTGTTGTATGAATTTGGACTTTCAGATAAGAACACCTGTCTTTCGGTAGGACTTTCACCGTTTCGTTGAGTCTGTAAGACATAAGTTTGAGTTACAATAGGAAATTTTGTGGTCGTTGGACTAGATCTTTTAGAGCCATTAGGTGTTGATTTTTTAGAATTGCTAGCTGATGACCTTGATGAAGTTGTTTCAGACGACTCATAAATATAACCCCCAAGTGATATTCCACTATCCAATGATCCAACAATTGGTGGAACATTTGTTGGATTACAAATTTTATATGTTTTTGTTGAATTTGTTACTGGAACAATTGTAGAAGATAATGTTATACCACTTGCATTTCGACGAAACTTTGTACCATCTGCTGTCGTAATAATATACGTTTTTTGTTGAGTACTGCCATCAGGGGATGGAGTTTTTGATGCAGAATTTGCGGGACTTCGTCGAACAACAATTGCAGTTGGGCGTTTAAGGTTATTTACAACTGTTTTCGGGGACTCAATGACTTTTATAGGGGCCCCAGTACTTTTAGGATTAATATTAGAATTATTATTAGCTTTTCTTACAACATTATTTGGTACTGGTACAATTGCAGATGGAGCTGATATTAAGCGACGTCGTCTACCACTTCGAGTTACATATTCCGCTGTTACAGGCTCATCAACGATAACATCAGATTCAATTGGCGGTTCGGCAGTAACGCCAATTTTTGAACGTTTTGTAGCCTTCAGGATTGCAAATTTGAATAAAAAATCACCGGAATCAAAAAAAATAAATTTGCAATTTTTTTGAAATATAAAAAATGCAAAGAAAAAAATTACTGGTAGTTCTCAAGCAGGAGCAAATATAAAACTGAGGTAGAATAAAATCTACAAAATGGATATACGAAATCAAAAAATAATCAATAAAGATTGAATATATAAAACGTAGAAATAAAACAAAAATAAATAATCCGCGAAATAAAACAAGAAAAAAAGGTAGAAGGGATAAAAGGTTAAAAATTGAAGTAACAAACGAGCTTTATTTTTTTCAAAAGAATCAACAATCAAAAATTTTTTAAAAAGAACAACTGGCAGGCCAAGCTCTAAAAAGTTCAAAATAAGTTTCATTGTTGATTGAATTTTGGCAAATAAATAGAAGGATGACAAATGAGAAAAAAAGGAAAAAAGTTTTATAGTCTTTAAAGATGGCATCACAATAAACTTTTAGTACTTTTAAAAAATGATTCTGAACGAGTTTTTTTTGAGATTCAATAAATATGTTTTTGTATTTTATTACACAAAATCGCTCAAATAGTTAACCCTATTTAAATTAAAATATTAACAAATAATCGGGTTCAATGACTTTTTTAAAAGTACCAACACGGTGCCGTTTTAGATACAAAGTGATGCTAAATTGTTGTTTGCTTTTTTCTCTCTTCTTTTTTTTCTTTATATCGATCAAAAAAGGAAGGAAAAACTTGAGCAGGGGAAAAAGAAGCTCTTTCCGTGAATATTAGCAGAAGAAGCAGAAAAAAAAAATAGAGGAGAAAAAAAACTAGAGGGGAAAAAAACTGCATTTTGATAGTCAAAAAAAACTTCACACAATTTCATTTTAGGCTTCATTCGTTCAATGCGTCAATGCTTTTTAGAAGGCCTCAAAACAGCTGAGAAAGAAAAAAAAACGAAGAAGAAAAAAACGATATATAGAAGGAGCAAGTAAAAAAAATACGAAGAAAAGGTCTTTTTCTTTCTCTCCTATATTTTTTTGCTGGCTGCGACGACAGCACTGAACAACCAAAAAAAGCAACACAGAACAGGCCCTCCTCAATAAAAATATAGAAGAAAAACAGGGGAACCTAAAATGTGGCGACAGTTTTTCTAGAAGACAACAAACGATGGCGACAAAAAAGGAGGAGAAATTTTTATTTTTCTCTGTATTTTTTGCCTGTTTTCTGAGGTCGTGGTTTTGAGTTTGTTTTTAATGCAATGTATGTATTTAAAGAATAAAAAGAAAATTTTACAAAGAAGAACAAGCATATAGAATATAAAAAACAGGGGAAAAACCGGATTGATATCATGATCATTGCCAAAGAAAGAAAGCAAGCAGAAAGTTCAATCAAACCTTTCACTCTCCGCAAACGATACTACAATGAATATAAGAAGAAAAAAGTAGACCATAGAAAGAAAAAAAATGTAATAGAAGAAAGGTTGTCCTTTTATTGAATAAAAAAGAACTGATTAAGAAAGCAACCTTTAAAACAAGAAGGAGAAAAAAACAACATTGGTATGTTTCTTTTCTATTCCTGATTGACATTACTTCTTTTAAGACTGAAATGAGTATTACACCTGGAAATTCTATTTTTTTAAACAAAAAAAGAAGAAAAATGTTAATAGATTTTTATGGCTTTTTTTTATTGCGGCATAAGTTTAGAACGTTTAACGGAAGCATTAGAGAGAACTAAAAAAAATGAAAGCATCAGCTTTGCTCAGCTGGCTTCATTGACTTAAAACAGGTTAAGTGGTTATATTTATTTAAAGCATTTTTTCAAGCAATATATTTTTTTATTGTTTCTGATTATAATAGATTAATAAAAAAAGCACCAAAGAATGAAATCAATGTAGAAAAAAAGACAGAACAGAAAAAAAAGTGAATTTAAAGTTGCGCAAAATAAAAAAAGGAATCTTTGATTTTTTATCGGCAAAAACAAGTATTTGACAATGGAAAAACAAAGTTTTTTTGTCATCAGACTAAATTTTCTGCCAATTATACCTTTTTTTAGAGATGAGAGAAAGAAGAAGAACGGAGAAAATGGTCAGTCAAAAGAAAGAAATGGCATTTTTGCAAGGTCGGCATTGTAGTAAAAAATATGGTCAATTATGCGCGTTCGCTTGCATCAGCTTTGTTTTTGTGGTTTTTGACGGTTGTAATCGTTGCTGCTGCTGCGGCAATCGAACAAATAACAAATTACCACAAAAAAACCTTCCATTTAAATCTGTATCAAATTTCTTTTCCTTTCTTTGTTTTAAACACTTATGTAGCATAATTTGCATTGCATTGATTTAATTTTATCGATACATTTTTAAAGCTTATAAAAAAAGAAAATAATATCAGCAGGAGGTCTCTTGCGCATTGAAACTATCTCTACCATTTCAATTCTATTTTTGCAATAAAAATATATATTTATATATACCTTTTGTTGCCGTCTGCCACTTTTTTTAATGATCGGCCTCGGGGCGTCATAAACACAAAATTTGCAGAAAGAAAGTATGCAAAAATCAATGAACTTAAAAACATTGAAAGTTAGGTTGTCGTTTTTCGTCGCGCTACTGAATCTTTTGTCTGTTAGGTTAACCGAGAAAAATAAAAATGGAAAAAATGAGCATGTTTATGTGCATATATATATACATACATATGTGTGTATGAGGGTTTTAAAGAAAATTAGACACCAAAAAAAAATTTTTTTGGTGACATGCGCCACAAAATGAAGTTGAATATATCCAGTTTTTTACTATCTCCATATGAAATTGGTACTCATAAAAATACTACTTTTTTATAAAATAGCAAAAAAATAACTTGGTTTTTAACCGTTGATTCCAACAATAAATAAAAAAAGTATTTTGTGAAAAATAAACTAAAAAACTATTTTAGGAGAAAATTTTTTAGCTAGGCTTTTTATTATTCAGCAGCAAAGGCAACCAAAAACCTTCTCTGTTTCTTTCTCCCTCCATAAAAGTGGAAGATATTTCATAAACAATTGGCTTTACGTCGCACTTTTTTTTGAGACAACATTTTTTGAATGGTGGGAAATTGAGGACCTCCGTTTAAAGACAAACGGCGCCCCCTTTTATTTCATTTAAGGCCAAACAAAGATGATCTTGAAACAAAACTTCTTTTCTTTGCTTGCTTGTTCTTTTTTCCGTTTTTCTTTTTAACTAAAATGCAGAGGGAAAAAAACTAATGAGAAAGTTATGTTTACTTTTAAAACGCAACAAAATGTATTTTAAAGTTGAGAGAAAAAAAGCAATAATAATATAACGCAAACTACAAACGTTTTTTTTACCAAAAATAAATTTAATGCTTATGGAATTTTAAGACTTTTTTCCGACGTCTCATATGGCATAGAATATGGCATGGGCAAAAGTATATCTCAATAACTCATTTAGATTCTTTATACAATTCAAAAACATCGCACATTCCAGTTTTCGGTCTTTTACGTTTTTTTCGCTTTAATTTTGTACTTTTGCATGTCAAATTTACAAAGTTATTTATTCTATAACAAAAATAAATCAAAAAATAAAACAATTTTCGAAATGGATTTTTCATTTTTGAAAAATGTATGCCCAGTGGAAAAAATATTTTGGAAAAACAAGTAATGCGCGAAACTTTGGCCAAACAACAAATTTATTATAAATTATTAACGAAAAGTTTCTGGATTACTAATAATTTTATGCGCAAAAATGACTCTTCCCATTTCCCTCTTTTTTTCATCTCTAAAAGCATTACCAAAAAAGAGAAAATTGAGATTTAAAAATGTAATACCTATTTTCAAAATGCAATTTAAATACAATATAATTATCGAAAAAACACTGAAAGATGAAAAAAGAAGTTTTTACTTGAAAAATTTAAAATAATAAAATTGAAACCAGTGAACCTTTCTTCTTCGAGTAAAAACCTTATAACATAATTTTGGAATTCTATTTTAAAAAAGAAACAAAACTAAAAATAATGAAATTGAGTCAAGAGTGACGACATAGGATCATTTTCTCTTTCTTTCGTTTTTAGAGGTTGAAGACAAAGAAAAAAAGACATATGCCTGTTTCTGGTCTTCAAAAACGGGCATAGTGCTGTTTTTAACTCAAAAATGGTTGCATACGACTTGTCGTTTTCTTTTAGAGACGAAGAAAAAGTATCCTTTCATGAAAGCCATAAGCAATTAGAAAGGCAACATATATGTATACATCTAAATGTAATTGTTTGCGAACAAAGACTGCCAATATTTTTTACCGACAAAAAAAGGGGACATAAATAAGAGGGATAAATATTGTAAAAAGAAGATGTAACAATCTTATAATTTTTTAATCAATCCTTTAAATAAAAAAAAGGATAACCGTTGTCAAGGTGCAGAAAAAGCTGTGCAAACTAATTTAATGAATGTGTGAAGAATCCAGAATTTAAAGGAAAAGAAAGTTTAATGCGCGCTATGAAGGAGAAATGCAAAAATAACAATCAATTTTTTTTTTCGTGCTTCTATGAACACAAAGGCTTTAAAACATGCTAATAGCAAATGAAAAAATGTGTATGAAATGCATTTTAGGCAAGCAGAATATATTTATTTATTCTGTAGGTATACAATAGAGATAGAAAATTATATATGAAAAAAATACATTATCTTTATTGCAAGCATTAAACGCCATCTCTAATTTACATTTAAGTAATTGATTGATTTTAAATATTAATGCTCAAAATTCAAGAAGAAACTTCTTATTCCAGCTAACGTCAAAAAAGGAAATGTTAAAACATAAGATGAAGACGAAGCAAAAAAAGGCATTTTTAACACCATGTGACGATGGCAGAATACCAGCTGTAACGTTTTTTTTTTCTATATCAAGGGGGAAAACAAACTATGTCTTTAAAAAAAGCTTAAAGCTAGCTAAATAATCAATGAACAAAAGCTTTACGACTGCAAAATCGGTACCAGTCACGCAAAAATAAAATAAAAGAAAACATATGTATGAAAAAAGCTAAGAAACTCCATAAAAGAAGCTACTCATTTCAATACTATGTCTTTAAAAAAAGTAAATGATAAAAAACTAAAATGTTGTTTCCGTGCCTTTAAGGCAAAAAAAAAGAATGAGAGAAAAAACATGAGAATTCTATTTTTAAAACTCATGAAATATCTCTTTGTAAACGTAGTTTTTTTACGATGCCGTCAACGGTCATACTTTTTTCCTCTTTTTTTCCCCAATACAATGGAGGGAAAACGACGACAAAGTAAAAGTGCATCGACCAAAGACACCAGTTCATTCCCCAATGGCAGTAATTTATTGAAGTGAACAAAGGACTATGCAAAAAAAAAACAAGTCTTTAGCCATTTTTCATTAAAAAGGGTTTAAAATGGAAGACAAAGAAGAAGGAAAAGAAGACGAAATGACACTGTAATTTTTTTGAAAATATTTTAGACAGAAAAACGAAATAAAACAGAAAAATATTTGAAATTTGAAAACGCAACAGTGCCTTTTTTTGCATTTTATCAACGATGAAAATCTTATAAGAATATATTCCCTAAGCTATTTGACTTTAAACTATCAAAAGCTAAATTTTATGAAGCGGAACAAATAAAATGCAGGCAGACAACATACAAGATGATAAGCTTTAGGCAAAATCTTTTTGAAACTGTAAAAAGAATTTTAAAAGTTACATAAAAAAATGCAGGCAAGATGCAAGACATTCGGCTATTTTAAACACACCTTTAAACAGAATGGATCGAATTCATGTC
This sequence comes from Panagrolaimus sp. ES5, assembly GCA_901766855.1. Classification (NCBI taxonomy): domain Eukaryota; kingdom Metazoa; phylum Nematoda; class Chromadorea; order Rhabditida; family Panagrolaimidae; genus Panagrolaimus; species Panagrolaimus sp. ES5. Next base: position 4,455 of record CABFKO010024552.1, on the reverse strand, counting down.
CTATCTAAGACATCAAAAAGTAACTAGTCATTTCTTTTTTCTTATCAACCACAAAAAAAAATAAAAGTGCAAAGGTAATTGACACGAGCCTTGAATAAAATAGTAGACAATCAGGAAAGAAAAAAAAGTTGGAATATAGTAAACAATAAGAAACACAAAAAAACATTCCTTTAGTCAAAAAAAAAGATTGAAAGAGAATCAATGTTACAGCGTAAACAACATCCGATAGAGCTGCGAAGAAAAAACAACAACAAAATATTGTTTCTTCTCGACTTCAAGGAAGGTCAAATTATAGGAGAAAAGAGAAGCAAAGAAAAAATGTCGAAAAAAAGAACTATAAATTCTTGTTTAAACAGAAAAGAAGCATTCTTTGACAGCAAATCGATTTAATTCAACTTTTTTTTAAATGTATAAGACTAAAGGCATTTATGAGAGGGAAAAGACTTGTAAAAATGAACAAGCTTTTTGAGAAGATAGCAGTATGTTTAAAGAGATGTTAATTAGTGTTTACTAAAGTAACGCAATGTTTTAAGCTAAAAATTGAGCTATAAAGAAGACAAAAATGATATCCGATAAAGAGAATCAGAACATTACACAAAACTCGGATGCACCGGGATTTTCAATAGTTTTAACCTTTTTGATACTATATTATTTATATATTATCACCCCTCAAAAATATTACTCATTCATCAAACAAGGAAACTACAAGCTTTTTTTATTAAATTAAAGGTTAAACAAAAACTGTTCTTTGCATTTTTCTTTTTGGAGTCATTTCTTTTTTTTTGGCCAATTAAAAATGCGTAAAGCTTTCATGCTGAACCTTAAAGCCCCAAACAAAAATTAATTAATCAAAATGCAGTTAAATAAAAAATGCTAATGTTCCCTTCTTTTTCTGCCAAAAATCTGTAATATTAATCTTTCATTATACCAAAATACTGGTTTTTTTCATAGCAATAAAAATTAGATGGTTATCTTAAAAGCTGTCTGTACCTTACTTGAGATTTCCATCAATGATAAATATACATATATATTTTTCTCAGAAGTCCTATAAATATATTGAATAATATCATTAGACAATAAATTACATAAAAAACTAGGCAAAGAATTAGAAGCAACTAATATAGTGTCAAATCCAAATGCTTTTTTTTCCTTTTTCATTTCCTTCATTATTATCTGAATCCTATTACATTCTTTCAACACATTATTTGTTAACAAATCTTTTTTTTAATTTATTTTAATCATCCATTTTTTTAATGAAAAACTAATTTATCAATAAATGTTTTTTTTGATAGTTAAGCTTTGTTCTCAACGAATCATTCATTCATTACTACTTTTCAATGTTTGTTCCCCCACGTGGCTTTTTTTATTATATCAGAGATGACGGCAAACAACAAACTTGCTCTTTTAATAACGACACGCCTTTTCTTTTTTTTCTTTTTCTCTCTCTCGCCCTTTCATTTTTTCTTTCTTCATGTTGTTGTTGCGCTCAAGAAAGGTTCTTCCCCGCACATGGCCTATTGGCAATAAGCCAAATATCAGCGGTTTTTCTCTGTTCACACAAGCAAGTATAAACAGAAGTAAAAAAAGGGAGAAAAAAACCAAGAAAAAACGAGAAAAAAAATGAGCGAACATATTTGACAATCTTCGGTCTCTTATAAACGTTGGTCGCAAATTTTTTTTATAAGGGTGCATCCGGTATTTGACTCTTCATATGCAATAAAAAAAAAGAATTGAAAATTTTTAAAAAATGAAAAAAAGGGGTTGAAGTATTGTAATCAAAATTAAAGTACAGAAGTATTGTAATCAAAATTAAAGTACAGATTCTTTTTTCTATTTTTTTTTTTGTAAAAAAATAGAAAAAAGAAGCTACAATATTAACAGAAAATAATGATGATTTTTGCTCCAAGATAAAACTACCAGTAATTTTTTTTCCAATGATTTAACAGGTGTTTCAACTTTATTTTAATTGACACTTTCAGATTTTTTTTGAGAAAAAAATCTTTGACTCTTAAGATCTAATCCAATGACAGATATTTAAAATTAAAAAAAAAGGTTAAAACTTACATGATAAAAGCTATTGCGAGCAGCTAGATCAAGTGGATGCGAGGCTTGCATCATATCGTATTCCTCTTTTTTAATATTAAAAAGTGGATTTGATGTTGGCGAAGTTTTATGCAAGCCTATTGTGGCTGCATTAAACGGATTGCCAACAAATTGATTTTGTCGAATTGGATGCGCCGTTGTCGTTGGTGAACCAAATGGCATTAACTGTAAAAATAATAAAAAGAATTGAGTTGAAGGCCGGGAGAGTACTTTGTAAAATTGATATTACAAAAAAAATATATAGAAAGATATTTCTATATTTTATCAGAATAAAAAGCTTTTTTTCTCTGTTGAATCAATTTATTTATATTTGATACTTTGATTGATTGCTGTAAAATAAAGATTAAAAGTTTATTTCAGAATATTAAAATTCATAAAGGATTATTACCAAAATAAATTTGATTCAGGAACTTTTGAAAACTGAAGAATAAAGAATTGATACTTTTTTTTAATTCTGAAAAATAAATAACATTTTAAAAATGATTAGCAACAAAAAAAAGAAAAACGCGTATCAACAAACGGTAGTTGAAGAAGAAGAAAATAGATTAAAAGGTAATAAAAAAAAGTACACGCGCAAGAAAGAAAAAAAAGATGAAAAACTTCTTATCTTTGACCTTCCCAATTTTTTCCCTTTTATTGGAAACCGAGACTAAGCCAATATTTTGCTGATACGTTAAAAGTAAAAGAAAATGAAGAAAACTAACTAACGGGTATTCACAAAATAAAAACGAGAGAGCAGCAAAAAATGCCGACAAATATAAATCAGTTGAAACGGCTGCTCAAGAGTTAAGACAAAACTAATGGCTGAAAACAACTGTGTTTTAACAAGTGATAAAAAAGAAAGGAAGGTCATACACTTTTAAAATTTGTTTGACCCTAAATACAACTTACTTTCCCTAGACGTTGAAAAAAGTTTCTTTTTTATTGAAAGGGAAAAAAATTACTTTATTCATTTTTAAATAAAATTAAGTTATTAAAAACGTAATGTCTAGTTCTTAAAATTTTTAAAAAGCTTTTACCTTTTTTGACGTAAATAAAAAAATAAAAACTTTAAAGCAAGAAATGCCAAATAAGCTTTTTTTTCACACAAAAAACAAAAAATTTTTAACAAATAAGGCAACATTTTTATGTGAAAATAAAATTTATTTTTTCCGAAGTATACTGTATATTGTTTTAATGGAGAAAAATATTGACGATGATCACGTACATATACAATGTTTCATTTATGTTTTAAAAGATAAGACAAAACAAAAACACTATCATGAAACAATGATAGAAAAAAAGCGGAGACAAAAACTTTTTTTACCGCCAACACGCTGCTGACAATAGCGCCAAGAAAAAAGAGATGAAAGAAAAATGGAGGAAAAAACACAGAATGAAAATGAAGAAAAGATGGGCCGGCGCCACACTTTTTGCCAACAGAACCGTTTTTTTATTCAAGGTCGCATTGAAATGTAGACGAGAGAAGACCGACCGAGGCAGTGAGTGATAAATCAGAGATCGAAACAAAAATTGAAAAAACGCGTAATTAAACGTCTTTTTTTGTTCTTAACATAAGAATTTTTACTGGCCATGAAAATCCTGTCTTTTTTATGTCGTGATAACAAAAACAGATAAGCAATGTATATTTTTTTCAGGCGGAAGTGGAAAGCAACAAGAAAAAAAATAGCCAATATTTTTTTATCAAAATTTAAAAAAAAATTCTCTTTAAATCTGACAAATCAACAAAGTACTTCTCATATAATATTTTTTTTAATTCTTGCTTTCACTGATTTACGAGAAGATCGATAAAAATGAAAGGACAAGGATGGCGCCAAAATGTCGCATACTTTTTGATTGAAGTAAACAAAGCAAAGCAAAAAGCTTCATACTATTTAACCCCAACAAAGGGTAATGGGGCATAAAAAAAGCAATTGATGGACTTAATTTTAACTGATAAGGACAAAATTTAAGATTTTTATGGTTTAATAGCAATGTTTCAAAACATTTGTGGACTTTGATTCTAAATTTGCCTTTAAAGGCAGCAGACAAAATTACAATTAATCGGAACACGGCACCTTTTTTTAGATCTCTTTGTATTCATTTTGTCGGCAGCTTCCAACATAACAAAATGAACCCTTTGATCTCAACATCGCTGCCTCTTCCAAAAACAAATTTAAAATAAATAAATTTAAAATAAAAAAAATTGACGTTTATCAAAAAATAAAATATTTCCATCAAATTCCAAACTTTTAAACAGTAAAGAATTTTAAAAACGAAGATAAAAACCATTCATTTTTGTTTAATTAAACAACCAATCATTGTCAGATATATGATTGATCGATGAATACTATTACTCATAAAAACTTAAAA
>CABFKO010024541.1:9480-22458 GCA_901766855.1 Panagrolaimus sp. ES5 | reverse complement strand
ATTTTTATATTATGTAAAATATTTTATTACTTTTTTTTTGGTTACTGTACTATGTTTTTGCAATTTAATTTAGTGCGTGGGAAAAAACAAAAGCATGTTTTGATATAATATTTTTTTAAATAATTAAATGTATTCTCTCATAATTTTACTGTTTTAAAAAACGTTGCCAACGCTTATTTTCTATGGGAAGTTTTATTTACATATTATGCTAAATACAGTACACTTTTCAGCTTTACACGTGAAAAAATCTTAAATTAAAACTACGAAAAAAGTAAATTTAGTTTAAAACATCTGTCATTTAAGGTCTTGAAGTTTAAATAGCTGCAAAAATATTTGATGTTGCTTAAAATTAAGTCAAAGATAAGAAATGTGGGCAGACAGAAAATCGGTTTTTACGACATCGTAATATTTGTTTTTATGGTATTTTTTCTTCTTTTTTTTACAATTTAAAGCAAACAAATTGTAAATTACTCATAAATATCAACAAGTCCAAGGATAAAAAAAGGTTTTGCAGAAGGAAAAGATCAAAGGGATCTGATTTATCCACCCCAATCTACGGCATAAATTTTTAGAAATCCAAAATATTATAAATAATACAAACCTTATAATTGCAAATAATAGTGATGCAATAATTTGACTGACACACAATAATCTAATATTTAAATGTAATAATTTTTTGCCATACAGTATCTTTAAAAATAATAAATTTGCAAAAATACTTAAAAATAATAACAAAATTTCATTAATTCTTAAACATTTTCGAAAAATATCAGGTTGTGGAATTAATAATTTTAAATTTGCATAAGAATAATTCATCGTCGCAGTTGAAGAGCCCAGAACTAATGATATAACATTTTCTTCACCCATTTTCTTCCTCGCTTTTTTTCTCTCTCATTTAAAATACAACTTCCTTTCATCAATACAAAAAAAGGGGAAATTCTTTTTTATGAATATTTAAATTGACAGAGGCTGACAAGTTTTATGACTAAATTTTACCTTTGGGAAAAAATGAACTTTGAGTAAAAAAAGTAAGTAAAAAGTCGGGACATTTCTTTTTAAAACTTTTATGACGTTAATGTATTTTTTCAAAATTTGAAAAATAATTGTTTAAAAATTTTCAAAATTGAGGGTTTCGTAGGAGTATGTGTTTGGGTGGTATTTTTTTTAGAAAGACAAAAATAGCCAAAAACGTTTTTTTAATCCTTCAATTATCTATCATTTTTTCTTATTATTGTTTTGTTTGTGAAAATAGTATTTTTGAGTATTTAAAAAATTGCAAATTTATTTTATGATTAAACAATAAAAAACAGTTTAAAAAATCTAGCGGAAGAACTAATATATGAGAGTAAGAGATCAAAAATTCCTCTACTCGAAGGTGGCAGGATAGTAGCATATAAAATAATTTCTATGTGGTATTAATAAATGTTATTTTTTTTAAACAATGGCAAAACCAAAAAAAAGGATATTTTACAAAAAAATATAAGATATGGCATTTTATATCAAAAATTTGGTTTTCGTGTCAAGATGGAAGTGTTGTTTAATACCCTGGAGCGGTACGTGGGACAGGACAATGTGAACCTAAAAAATTAATTTGCATAGTTTAGATAACTTGAAATTATTAAAGTAAAACTTACAATCTCCACCATTTCCTTGTTCACCATCAGCTCCGTGATCTCCATTTTCACCAGGTTTACCGGGGGAGCCATCAGATCCAGCATCACCAGCAGGTCCAGGTGATCCAGCAGAACCGGGATTTCCATTAGGTCCAGGTGGACCTTGTGGGCCAGGAGTTCCAGCAGAGCCGGCAGGTCCGGCGGGACCAGGCATGCCAGGAACATCAGAGAGAACACCAGCAGGTCCAGGAGTACCAGGGGCACCAGGTTGTCCATTATTTCCAGCTGGGCCAGGTGGACCAGCTGTGCCTTTACCACCAGCATTTCCAGGTGCACCAGCTTGTCCAGGAGCTCCAGCATTTCCAGAAGGACCTTTTGGACCTGCATTACCAGCGGGACCAGCAGCAGCATCGCCACAAGTGAAACAGAAATCTGCAGCAGTTGGGACGGCATCTGGAGCAGCATCTGCGCCATTATTTCCATCATTTCCGGGTTGTCCATCAGTACCATCTGCACCATCTTCTCCTGGAGCGCCACCTTCACCAGCAGGTCCAATTCGGCATGAACATGTTTGGGCAATATTATTTGCGGGGGCAAAGACGGGGGCAGCAGCAGGGGCTTGTGCACCAGCGGCATGTCCGGTAACTCCAGCATCATATCCAGATTGACGCTTGTGACGGGCTAAATAATTATTAATGAATAAAAAATTTTTAAATGGCATAAAAATACTTACTCATCATATCTTCAAGACTTCCAGAAGCCTGTAAGGCATCAGTTCGAATAACACCTCTTTGAATTTGTGCTTCAGCAATTTGTCTTCGCAATGTTCCAGTTGCAGATTTACAATATTCTGTTTCCAATTGAAGAACAGTATGTACACGCTGCAGGTATCCATATAAAGCTGGAACGGCTACAATCCCGACCAAAATTGCAACTGTTGCAACAAAAGTCCCAAAGAATGCTAATTTTCTGAAAGCTTCTGCTTCTTGAAGCTTTTCATCATCATATTGAAAATCAGAGCGTTTTTCTGAAGTCTTCATATTTTTTTGTTAGAGAGCTCTGATATAAAAATATGAAGAATAACAGAAAAAAGCGTAACCCTTTAAAGTATTTATTTTAAACCATAATTTTTTAATTACCTTTCTTTTGCTTTTTTTGGCTTTCATTCAAAACTCCACCTTTTTGTTTTTTTCTGGGACCCTTCTTTTTTTCATTGTTTTTGTTGCATATTTTTTTTTGCTTTGCCTTTTTGCCGTTACACTTCCTCGTCCAAGAAAGTTGAAAAGTATTAGTTTATATGGTTTTTCCATGGAAAAAAAATTATACATTTTTTTCTATTGTTTTCTCTTTCATTTCATTTCATTTATGATACCCCCGTTTTGATAATAATAATTTTTTTTTCAGCTGTAGACGTCCACCAACACAAAAAAACCAAGCCCCCATAAAAACAAAAAAAAGTTGTTTATGAACCGCGACGGAGGAAACGGGTTTTTTTATCTTACAAAATGGAACAATTGCAAAAAAATGAAAGAATAAGATTTCATTGTTAAACCTGAAAGAAAGAAAAAAAATGCAGGTGTATTAAAACCGTTTATGTAATTAATTAATTAATTAATTTAATACGATTAAATTTGGGGGACTTTATTTTTGGTTTAAATAAATGTGAAATATTCTGAGGTTGATTACTGTATTCTAACAAACGTGATACATAAATTTTGCTTCCACAAAAAAATACATTTTGTAAAAAATGAAGTAAGGATCAATAAAATGTTTACCATATTATTATTGTTGGTTTTATCAAAAAAAGATCAAAAGCTACATTTTTGTTACAAATTCGTTACACTTCAACGTTAATGACAACTTTTTACAATTTTTATTTTTTGAAGGCGTAAAATTTACATAAAAGTTTTTTTTAATTTTACGTTTCTCAAAAAAGGATACATATTTTTGGAGAGCAAAAGAATTAATTATAAGCTATACGAATGGAATAGTACATTTTTGAAAAGTTTGGAAAAAAAGTGGAAGTTTTGCTATCTTGTTAAAATTATGGCGTTAAATTTATTCGCTAAATTTACTATTAAATTTAAAAACCATTTTAAGAAAAAAAAATAGTTGCAACTTTGTATTTCATTAAAAAATGATGCAAAATACTGTATGATTTTTCTTAAGAGAAAAATGAAAAACAAGTTTTTTTTGTACCAAATTTTTGAAAGGTATTGTTTTTGGTTCTACTGATAATTTTTATCATTGATATTAAAAACTTTGTTTTTTTTCATTGATTACTGTAACAAACGAATTGCATTTTTCCAACGTTTTTGTTAGACTTTTTCTCCGTGGAACAAATAACATTTCTTGAGGTTCAAGAACATGAAGAAAAAAGAACAACAGTTTGTTTGCCACTGACAAAAAAAACAGGTTTTTTGGCAAAAATAAGCGTGAAACGGTTTTTTTTATTAATGAAAGGTTCAGTTTCATTGATAGCGGTTTAAAAAACAAAAAAAAGTGAAAAGAAAGAAAAAATGTTGCTTTTTTTCATTGTTTATTAGCTGCTGAAAGAAATGTGAAAGGTTATAAAAAACGACTTTAAATGAAACATTGCAAAAGAAAAAAAACATGTTTTGGAGTCGACGTAAATATGTCAAAGAATAAAGCACTATTTTTATGACGAACAACTCAAAAAAATTCTTTTTTAAAGCAATTGAGATTTTTTATGCAAATAATTTTACTTTTTTTAGTGTTGCATCTTATACGTTACAAATATTACTTTGAAAGAATAAGTATGTGAGCATATTTATAAAAACCATAAATTTAGAGCTTATAAAATTTTGAAAGATATTATGCAAACAAAAAATATAGACTTTTTGTCTAAATAAACTTACACCAAAAAATCTACAAGCAAAAAAAAGAGGATGGATACTACTGTTGCTTATATACCTGGTTTATGACGGTCAGGTTAAATTCTGAACTGAGACTTAGAAAAACGATAAAATTGCTGCTGATTTTATTGTAAATTTTCAGATTATCCATATTTTTAATCAATTAATCAATCAATATCTGATTAAGTACCATTAATATAAAGCAGGTCAACCAACCTGTATATAAACAATCAAAATCAGCAAAAATTTCAGCAGCAGTCTGAACAAATCCTATACTTTTTTTAGTTTTTCGAATTATACTGAAGTTAAAACTATTGTGATATTTATTATATTAATTTTCATAAATTTGCAGTTTATCAAAGTTAAATTACTGCTGATCGAGAGGTGGCTTCTTTCTTTTGACTGCTTTGGTTAATTTTAACTTATTCAAAATTATTTTTTGGAGAAACAGTTCTTTGGTGTGCTCTATTTTTCTATTTGCATAATTCACAAGATGGAACCTTTGATACCTATATTTAGTGAACTTTGTTCAATTAAAACAATTATTGGTAATGGAAAAATTGATTTACCCCAAATTGTCGTCGTTGGATCACAGGTAGTTAAAGACACAATATATATTTTTTAAATATGCAAATTTTAGTCATCTGGTAAAAGTTCAGTATTAGAGGGAATTGTTGGATGGGATTTTTTGCCTCGTGGAAAAGGAACTGTTACTCGACGGCCTTTAATCTTAAATTTGGTAAATGTTCCAGAAGTTGATCCACGTCGAGAACAAGCAGGTACAACTATCCTTTTTCATGGGCGTTAAAAATGTACATGTATTTTTTTCAGGATTAACAGGAGATTGGGCAACGTTTAAACATCTTCCTGACGAAACGTTTACAGATTTTCAAAAAGTTAAACAAGAAATTATAAATGACACTTTAAAAGTTGTTGGAAATGATAAAGTTTGTTCCTTTTGTTGATTACTGTAGTAATAACTTAGTATCTGTGATTATTTAGAATATTTCGCCTGAACCAATTTATTTAACAATTTTTTCTGATAAAGTTATTGATTTATCATTAGTTGATTTACCGGGTGCCATTACATATTGTTTACCAAATCAGTCAAATACTATGAAGGTTGGTTAGGGCAAAGTGTTAATATTTAAAAATAATTAAACACTGAAATATTTTTTAGAGTGACATTGAAAAAATCATTGATGAATATCTCAGAAATCCAAAATCTTTAATTTTGGCTGTAACTCATGCAAACCGTGATGCAAATAGTTCAGATGCTTTAAGATTTGCGGATAAATATGATCCTGAAGGAAAAAGAACACTTTGTGTTTTAACAAATATTGATAACATGGATCGTGGGACCAATGCTTACGATAAGCTGAATGGCGAAATTTTTCCAGTACAACTTGGAATTATTGGTGTCATAAATCGATCTCAAGAAGATATCGATAATCATCAAAGCATTGAAGATAGTTTTGCAAAAGAAGAAAAATTCTTTTTGGATTATTATCCAGATATTGCTGCCAAAAATGGAATGCCTTATTTAAGGGTTCAATTGCATAAAGTAAGTCTTTTTGGACACATTGATAAAATTTATATCATTGATAAAAGAACTGTTTTGTATTAAATTATAACTTTCTAAATCTTGGATATTTTTTTAGATTCTCGAAAATCACATTATTGAAAATTTAACACCTCTAAGAGATGAAATTAATAATATGACGATTGAAGAAAAAAAAATTATGGCATCTCTTGGAAATGCTCCTGAAGAATCCACATCTCGATCAGCAGCAAATAAAACTATCAGAAATTTTGTTGAATGTTTTAAAAATTCGCTTAATGGTACCCAAGAAGATATCGAAGTTACCAAAATGTAAGCATTCTAATTTTTTTTAAATTAAAATAAAAAATAAAAAATTTTAGTGTTGGTGGCGCAAGCATTAATTATGCCTTCAAAAATTTTTCAAGCTTTAAAGATATCCGAGCAGAAGATGGATTGACAGATGAAATCGTAATAACTGCTATGAGAAATTCACATGTATGTTTTCCATTTTTGGATAAAGCTTTTGTTTATAACCAAAAAAATATCCATCTCAATTATCAATTTGTTTTATAAAGATAGTAATTTTTATTGGGGGTTTCCAAAAAATAGCTTACTGTCACATCTACAATAAGAGCACAGTTAAAAAAACTGTATACTTTATTTTTTGATAATTAATTGTTAAAATTTGTTATTGCAATTAATAGGTAGACTTGGTTAATAAATTAGTGCAAAAATATTTAAAATCATTTTTAGGGTACAAATGTTCCAATGTTCATTGATGAAAATTGTTTCAAACTACTTTCAATCCGCCAAATCAAACGTTTAAAAGATCCAAGTGTTGCATTTGTTGATACAATTAAAAATATCCTCCTTGAAATCGTTGATTACTGTACCTCTAAACTTCTTGAACAAGAAAACAATCGTTATCCTCGATTGTATAAACGTATCAATAAAGTTGCCTGTGATTTTGTCAATCAACGACTTCAACCAACAAAAGAATTTGTTGAAAAACTTGTAAATATGCAATCAAATTATATCAATGTTCGGCATCCAGAATTTAATATGCCAAAACGGAATGAATTTCAAAAAGTTCGATCAAATTGTGATTTACAAAAAAGTTTTACTCCAAATATGAATATTGATGTATTTAATTCTTCTGATTATAAAGTCGAAGAATTTCTTTCAAATGATCAACTTCCATCTCCACCATCTCGAGGAAGCAGTTTGGCACAGACGCCAAAACAAGCAAAAGAAGTTGTCAAAGAAGAAAAACATGCTGAAATTTCTTTTGATGCTGATAATGCTGAACTTGAAGATTGCAAAATTATGAGTAAGTTTTTTGAAAAATTTTTAAATTTTTAGTAGTAATTTTAAGCTCTTTTCAATTTTAGAAGATCTAGTAATTCAATATTACAACATTATTTGTAAATTATTACAATTTGAACTTTCAAAAGCAATTATGATGGAACTTGTAAATCATGTCAAAGATAACATTCATGAAGAACTTGAACAAAATATCTCAGCTTTGGGGGAAGTTGTTAAAGAATTAACAAAAGAAAGTGAAGAAATTACAAAAAAGCGTGAAGAAACAGCAACAAAATTGGAAGAACTTGAACGTGCAAAACAACTTTTACAAAAAATTACAGAAGGCATTATTTAAATTTGTGCCTTTTTTGTTTCACAAATTACCTGAAAAATATTTTTGACAGCAATTTTTGTGATTATTGATATTGTATTGCTTTTGATAAATATTAATTATTGCATTTGAGATATCTTAAAAAATCAAACACTTTTTCATATGCAGCAGTTGTAGAGAACAAGACATGAAATTTTAGAGGGTACATTTTTGATTCAATGGAGCCACATCTTTGAGCTTGTGCTAAGAACAGTCTATTATTTTTGAAATATAAACACATAAAACAAATATAATTTTACAACGAACATGCTAAATTATGTAATCATAGTGCCCGGGTTCCCAAATTATGAGGAGACATTACACTTTTATTGAGGAATGTTTCATAAAAACTGTTATTTATTTTGTAACATCCTTCACTAAATTTTTTATGAAGCTGTATAAGTGTTTTAATACTTTAAAAAAAATTTCTTTAATGGGCTTTCAGCATGTTTAACAAAATATAAATTGAAACACTTTTTTTCGAGGCAACAAATGATGATGATCAATAAACATTAAAAAATGGGCACGATAAAAATAGCAAAGAAAAAACTTAAATTATTTTTAAAAATTGAGATCAAGAAACCAAAAAAAGTTTCAAAAAAATATGACAGTGATATATATTTTATTTTTTTCTCCACCCTCTCCAAAAATTAGATAAAAAATATTTTTTGCAATAAAAAGATGCAAGTTCTTCGATTTGCATTTATTAAAAAAAATCAATGAAAAAGGTTATCACATAATCTTAACTGAGAGAGATTTTGCGATTATCTTTTTTTTTTATCCTTCGTTGTTTTCCTTTTTTTTCATTTATTAAAGACAACAATTTTTGTCATCGTCGTTGATAAATTTGGGTACAATTTTACATTTTGATATTAAAAGTTTGATCCAATTGATCTTGAAAAGTGATCATTGTTATAAAAAAAGAAATAAAAATGTGATTAACAAAAAGAAACTTTTTTTGATGTAATAATTGCATTTCTTTTTTGTCTTTGAATCTATCATTGCGTGTTCCATTTAAAAAAAATAGTTTTAACAGTAGACAAAATTTGTCATGTAAAAAATGTAGTTGTAATAACTGTCACTACGGTTGCACTTTTTCTGTTTCTTTTTAATATTTTGTCTTCACATTGTGTCTTCAATTATCAGAAGTTTAAATTACCTTGAAAAATGTGATCAATGCTATTACTTCCTTGATGGAAATGATAAATTTTTTTTAGATTTTTATGTGATTTGTCTACTGTAGTCTTGAATTTTTGATTAAAATTATCTTCCTCTTTTTATTACAACAAAAATTTTTGCCATCATTATTTATATTTATTCAATCATCTTTTTTTCTTCATCATTATTAAAAGTTAAAAAATTCTAGAAAGCAATGTTTCAAGAAAAATTTAATTTAATTTTTTCAATAATTATTTTAATATGGAGTATATCTGGAATTTCGCTGCTGTGGAATATCAACTTTTTTGAATTTGAAAATTTTAAAATTGAATTAAATATTTTTGGTGGAATATATATTGTTGCTGCAATTTTTAATATTTTGGCATTTATTTTTAAATATAAAATATTTCGTTTGATTGGATGTTTGGGATATGTGAGTTATGAGTTTTTTTAAATTATTGATTGATAAAAATGGATCTTTAGATTTTGGTTTTTTGTTTTCAATGTTTCATGATTACATTTTTTATTGGAACATTTATGGGATTTGATTTTGGACTTGGTAAAAAATTAATTTAATGAAAATCAAAAAAAAATAATTTGAAAAATTTTAGGAAAAAATATTACTCCCAATTTTGGCTTTCTATTAATTTCATCTTTCCCATTGACATTATTTGGAATCTTATCATCCCTCTACCGTAATACCAGTGATAAAATCAATAAAAAAATCAATGAAACAGAATCAACTAAAATTGTAACATTTTTCTTTTTTATCAATGATTACAAAAATGTTATCACTGTTTTCAATACTGCAATTTTAATTTCAACCTTATTCTATACTTACTTTTTGGTATCTGCTGAAATTAATTTTATCAATTTTATCTTTTTATCACTTTCTACTGCTGCATTTTTTAATCTCTTGGCAATTTCGTTTGATAAAAAACAACTTTATTTTGGTGGAATTTTTGGATTTGTAAGTTTTTAATTTTTGAATAAAATTTAATTTATCAAACTTTTTTAGCTCACTTTTGGTTTAATAATTATTGGATTGTTTGTTATTAAATTAAAGGATTACGGTTTGCTTTTGAAATAAAAATTTTATTTTTTGCATTTGTATTTTTTAGTTGAAAACAATGACTCAAATCAACAAAAAAGTGTTTTTGCAGCATTTTTGGAATCTTTATATCGATTTGTTCTGGGATCAATTGCTGGAGCATGCGGTGCAACTGCTGTATATCCAGTGGATTTAGTTAAAACTCGAATGCAAAATCAAAGAACAGGTTCACAAAATGAAGTATCATACAAAAATTCGTGGGATTGTTTTATCAAAGTTATCAAACTTGAAGGTTGGTTTTTGGAAATAATTTAAATGTTTAACGATTTTTAATTTCAATTTTGTACAACTTCTGTATTTTTTAGGTTTCTGTGGCCTTTATCGTGGCCTTCTTCCGCAAATTGTTGGAGTTGCACCAGAAAAAGCTATTAAACTTTCAACAAATGATTTTATGCGTGGCCAGTTAACATTTGATGGAAAAATAAGCCTAATTTGTGAAATTATGGCTGGTGGATGTGCCGGTGCTGCTCAAGTCATTTTTACAAATCCCCTGGAAATTGTAAAGATTCGTCTTCAAGTTGCTGGTGAGAGTAAAGAAACCAAAAAGATCAATGTTTTTACAGTTTTAAAAGATCTTGGATTTATCGGACTTTATGAAGGTGTTCAAGCTTGCCTGCTACGAGATGTCATGTTTTCAATGATTTATTTTACTGGTTTGTTTTTATGTTCTTAGATTAAAGGTTCTTGTAATATTTATAGTAATGAAAAATTGAATTTTTAATTTTGCATGTTACTGTCATTGGAAAACGTTCGGTAAAAAAAGTGACAGTAATAAGAAAAATTAATATGCAATTATTTCGTTACTATCATTTTTTTAAAAATCAAATTTAATCAAATTTGTCCTTTTTTTATGATTTTTTTTTGTTAATATCAGCTTTTAACACTACATTAACCATGTTTTTATCATTTAATATTTTTTTAGCATATGCACATGCTAAAATTGCTACCCAAGATGAACATGGTATTAATCATCCACTATCACTTTTTCTTTCTGCGTTGATTGCTGGTGTTCCTGCTGCTGCATTGGTTACACCAGCGGATGTGATAAAAACTAGGCTGCAAGTTGCTGCTCGAGCTGGTCAAACAACTTATTCTGGTGTAATTGATTGTATAAAAAAGATTACGAAAGAAGAAGGTTTTGGGGCATTTTGGAAAGGCACAATTGCCCGGGTACTTCGTTCATCTCCACAATTTGCTGTCACTTTACTCACATATGAAATGCTTCAACGATTATTTTATGTTAATTTTAATGGCTCAAAATCAGATAATTTAATATTAGTTACAAATTCAACAATTTTGGAGAATAATGTAACAGATAAAATTAATCCAAGTGAAAATACAAATGAATTACTGGTGGCAAGTGTAGCAGTCTTTACTCTTTTAATTAATGTTTTTGTTGGTCTTTCAACTACAGTATACCTTTATCGTTCAAAGAAAGACGAAAAATCTGAAATCAACGAACTTCCAAAATAAATGGTGGTGAAAAAAAACTCATTGTTTCTTTTATTATTTTTGTGTTTATATGATATTTTTGAAAATATAAATTTTTATTGTATATTTTTGAGACAACATTTTTCATTCTTATTAATTCTATCATGAGGTTACTCAATTTTAATAAATTTTCCCATTTTTTTGAAATTAATAAAAATGTTTTTGGCTAAAAACTAAAGATGCTAATACACTTGTCTCAAATCTGGAAAAATCGGTGAAAAAGATTGCAGAGCAAAATTTACTAACACTTTTTTAAAAAAAATTTGTGACTTTTTTAAATGACAATTTTATTTTTGTTTTCACGATATTGCAAATTTGTAGTGTTGTTAAAAATCAATTTTTTCATTTTTTGTGATTCTTCGTCACAACGTAATTATTTATAAAAAAAATATCCTCCAAGTATCAATTGTTTGGTTGAAGCTTTATCCGTCATTTTAATTTTTGTTATTCATAGTTTCATTGGTTTCTTCTCAACTTTTTCCCTTTTTCGTGAAATTCAAAAGAAAGAAAATGAATTCCTTAAAAATAATTTTGAAAATCAAAATTTTATTACCCTTTAAGAACTCGATTATTTACATGTTAGCCATCCAAATGAGCAACCAAAAAAAATATTTATCCTCAGATTTTTACTGTTTAATTTTTTTTGACCAATGAAATAAATTTATTTGTGTTTTAAACATTTTTTCTTCACTAAAAACATTTAATATTTTTTCAAAGCATTCAATCATTTATAACAAATATGTATTAAAATTTGTAAAAAGCGGTTTTTTTGTAGCTAAATTAAAAAAAATAATAAAATCTGTAAAATCTGTGTTTTCACAAACACAAAAACCAGTGATTATTTTAAAATAAGATTATCCAAAAATAAAATGTTTTAATGTTTTAGGCTACTTGGGCACCAATAATAATCATCATTAGTGACCCTTTTTCGTAGCAATTTATTAAGTTAAAGTTTTCAACATCGTTTTTTGTATGTTTTTATTTTGCGTCTTTTACTCATATTATTCGAGAAAATTAAATAAAGTTTAATTGCATGTATAAAATTTGATTAAATGATATTTTTTGATTTGCAACAACAAAAATATTAGCAATGTCATGGTTACATTAAATTAGACTATAAATGAATTATCTAAAAGTTCAGCTTCATGTCATTCTTTTTTAAACATTTATCATTTGTTAAAAAAAACAGAAGAAAATTGTTGAAAGTTTTTGTGGCATATTTTTGATTCAACTTTAAAAATGTCAAGTTATGGTTATGGAAATGTCAATACTAAAATCAATACTACAGTATCAACAGTAGCAACCTATTATGGCTATACCCCTGTTGAAACTCATACCCATATTTCAACATGGATAATTTCTATCATTCTTTTTATAATTTATGTTTTTGGTTTAATCCTTGAAATTTTATGTGCAATTATGTTTTTTTATCATTTTTTTAAAAAAACAAAATATTTTTCAACAGGATTTTTTAATATTTTAACTTTTGGATATGTTACTGATATGATATC
>CABFKO010024508.1:10663-22740 GCA_901766855.1 Panagrolaimus sp. ES5 | reverse complement strand
GCTGACCCCAAAACCCTTTCCCAAAAAAGGATGAATCAAAAACTTTGTAACTCGAACCTAAAAAAGTTTAAAAAACCTTTTCATTAAAAAAAGAGAATATCAAATTTCTAAGCTGAACAACACAATGCCATCATAGTTAACTGAGACGGTGTTGATCTATCAAAAAAAAATCGTGTCCTTTAAAAGATGGTATATCATGTCAAGTAGTAATGGTACTGCTGTTTTTATAAAATAGACAGAAAAATAAAAGAGACATACAAAACTTTATTTTTATTAAAATATAAGTGCTTATTTACTTTTATGCTTTTTTTCGATTTAAAGAATTATATATTGACCGTTAGAATATTTCGACAAAAAACTTTTTTTGATTTAAAAGCCCAAAAAGAATACAAAAAAAGAATGAACAATATAAAAATGTTTTTTTTATTGAAAAAAAAGTTGCGCAAAAAAACCGGACATTGCAAAAAAATAACAACACCATTTTCACGCAATCACCACCTAGCACAAAACAATGCTTATTTTCTTGCGCTTGCTTCCGTTTTTGAGACACATCAAAAAAGTAAGCAAGCAAAAAAGCAAGAGGGAAGAAATGCATCATCATCATTGAACAAAAAAATAACGGTAAGAAGAAGCTTAGAAGCTGATAGTTGTTCTTCTTCTTCTTTATTTATGGGTGAAAAATGGGAAAAGAAAGAAAAAAAACAATGGTATTCAAAGGCACTATTTTTTTTACAAAAAAGGGAATAATCTTTAAAGCAAGCAAGCATGAAAGAAAAAGTGGGAAAAAGGATTCAATGGAAGAAAAATACCCTTGCATTTTTAGAACACATTTTTTGTTACAAATTTTTTCAAATAATTCTCCTCTTCAACCTTGAATACAATAATAATTACGAAATCATGATAAATACCCTCTTGCCCCTGATACATTCCAATCACGAACAGAAACATTCTTCGTCATTTCTCTCATCATCATCGTTCAAATAATCTCACTTAGGATTATGTAAATCATTTTCATGTTTCGATTCTTCTTCTTTTTCTCTTCTCTATTTTTTTTTCTACATTGATTGATTTGAATCATTTTCTTTTCCGATCCATTTATGGGTTTGAACGAATCATCAAAAAAATTTCAATATGTGGACAGCAAATAGTCACTCACTACTACTACTATTTTTTTGCTGCATTTGCTTTTAAAAAAGTTATTAAATCGAAAAGACAAAGAATGTCAGCATTGCCAAGGTCAAACAAACATTGTTTAAAATTGTTGCTTTTCATGGACACTTTTTAGAGGTGGTGGTGACCATTGAAAAGTTTGTGATGAGAAGGAGAGAAAGAAGATGGAAAAGAAAACTTCATGGAATCAAATATATTTGTGAAAAAAAAGAGAGGGAAAGTTTTTTTTTATGATCTCAGAAGAAATAACATTTTTTATAGCTTTAAAGCAGAAGAAAAAAACTGTTGAATGTTGTTGTTGGACATAAAAAGTGGGGGCAAAATAGAGAATGAATCCCTTATGGATGATTGGATATAAAAATGCAAGTTTTAATACAGCAACAATGAAAGTTATAACATTTATCATAGTTTTAATCATTGCTAATAAAAAATACTATACTTTATGCAAATTTTATGCATTTCCATAAAATCTAAATATACTTATTCCCATTACAGTAACTTTATAGGCTTTCCTTTTTGAAACCCCAAGAGTCTATTATCCAAGCCATCCGCTTCAATGGATTTACCGTAATCCTGACAAAGAAGAGAAAGAAAAAAGTAAAGGAAAAGCCGCTTTTGAAAAACACGAATCAACAAAAACCAATTAGCTTTTTTTCTATTCTATTCATTTTTGACTTTGATTTTGTTCAAAAAAATAAATGTCAACAAATACAAGAAAAATAAAGTTCACCAAAAAAATATACGTTGAATGACACTTTGATGACTTTCTTTCTTTTTCGACACAAAAAATATATAATTTGTTTTAGATTTTTGCAATTTGAATAATCTTTTCTTTTGACACTAATGAGCTTTTTTTCAAGAAATCTAAATCATATTTACATTGACATAATGTCAAATCATTTCTCTTTCATAAAAAAAGAATTTCAAAAGAAAAGCGAAACAAAAAACCAGTGCTTCTTTTTTTCTTCAACTTTTTTGAATTTGAAAAGCAATATTTGTAATTTTTTTCATAATTTCATAACCGAGGGAACTCTTTTTAATGCTACAGTACTATTAAAATTCAAAAAATTAAGATATGTTTTTCAAAAATTTGTAAAATCAGAAAATACAGTAATAACAATCTTTATTCTTTCTTTCTTTTTGCATAGAATTTAAATTATCTGGTTCACAATGAGATTACATATAACCCTACTCACTAATATAAAAGCAAAATTTATTCATGTTCAGGATGATTACGAAGACAATCAATCAAATCTTTAGGTTTGAGTTCTCCTTTGCAAATTCTATCGACAGCTACAAATAATGGATATCTGAAAGAAAAAGATTTTAAATCTAAAAAACAAAGATAACATCAACTCACGAGCTTTCTGAATCTGTCTTTTTAAGCAATTCAACAACTTCTTCAGCAGTTAATGGACCTTGTGCACTTTGACCATTCAACAATTCTTTTTCAACTTCAGCCAAAGATTTGTTACATTTTACAAATGCTTCACAGACACGACGATTTCTGCCTCCATAACAAGTAGTAACAAGATCAGCAAGACCACAGCTTTCAAAGAAGGTTGAAAGATGAGCTCCAGGATAATACTGATTTACAAACTAAAAGAAGTAAGTTAACATTATTTAAACAAAGAAATAAAAACATACTCTAACAATTTCCATCATACCAAGTCGAATAATGGCAGCTTTTGTATTATCACCGTAACCAAGACCATCAGAAAAGCCAGCTGCACATGCAACAATATTCTGAAGCTACGAGTATGAGGATTTTAAGATTACGACCTAATATATCTTGATTCTATCAAATCATTTATCAAAAATATCTGGCAAAAAGCATATAGAATGCAGATAGCACATTACTCTTCGAATCACAGGATAAAAAATAAATTCCAAAAAAGTTTACCTTTAATGCTCCACATAATTCAACAGCTTCAATATCTTGTACGACATTAATTCTGAAGTTATCGGTATGGAAAAGAGTCTTTAATACTTCGCCATGTTTCTGATTTCGAATACCAATTGTCGCTTCACAATAATTATCATTTGCAACTTCAGGAGCAAGATTAGCACCCATTAAAACAGCAACTTCAACTTCAAGAATTTCTTTAATTTCTGTTGATACAAGTTTAATTCCATCACATTTGGCAGTTGAAAGACCTTTAATCAGAGAAATTGCAACGGCATCTTTTTTAACTTTTCCTTTAAGATCGTTAGATACTTTTGTAACAAATTGATGTGGAATAACAAAAATCAAAATATCTGCATCTTTACAAGTTTCAACAACATCTGTAACTGCAACCTAAAACAATAATTTGCAATTTAATATATATGCAAATAATAAATAGCCAAAACATACCACATTTTCGGGAAGTTTTTTACCAGGAAGATATTTGATATTTTCATGAGTTGTATTAATTACTTCACTCAATTTCTTTCCATCGATCACTTCTTCAAATACCCACATATTAATTCTTTGATCAAATGTATCAGGATTTTCTTTAGCAGTTGAGCCAACAATTCGAGCAATGGCAGATCCCCAATTTCCAGATCCAACAATTGCGACTTTCTTTGGTGCCATATTTAAAAGTTCTGAATTAAACCCGGAATAATATCTTTTGTAATCTCCTGCAAAAAAAATATATTTTAAAAGTGAGAAATATAAAAACACGCTCATGGAAAATAAAGGGATTGAAAGAGAGAGAGGAACAAAACAAAATTGAACTGAAAATCACAATCAAAAATTTTGTTTATGTATAAGAACCAAAAAACACGAGGTGGAACAAAAAAGAAACCAGTACAAAAAAAGTGGAAGAAAACAAAGAAGATAATCATCTAACAGTAAATGATTATTGACGCATATAGCCATTTTTATAGGGGGTTAATAAAAGTGTTAATTTGGTGATAAGATAAGAGAAAAAAGAGGTGGGACGGATCAAAGTATCTATAAATAGAGAGAGAGAACGATATATGATCACATCGATCAAAGTATTGAAAAAACAACAAAATATATATTATGTAGGTTATTTTTTAAAAGTTATCTGCATTGAAAAAATTAAATTGAACTAGATAAAATTTAAGATAGACAACAAACCTGTTTTAACGACACAAATAGACGTCAATCTTGAAAAAGTATGAAGTCCACGTGAATAATGTCCAAGAAGTGGACGAAAAAAAGTGCTTTGAACTAAAAAAGCAATGGCGAAAGATTGATAATAAAAAATAAATAAAAAACAAAAGATTTAATCAAATCAAAGAAATATACACAAACAAGATGATGAGAGATGTATTTCAATGGCTCTTCTTTTCTGTTTCAAACCGCATACACTTTTTATTGTTGCTAAAATATATTTCGCGTGGAAATTGCCTGAACTTTAGAAAACAACAAGAGAAAAAAGAGGAAGTTAATGTTCGCGTGTTTTTTTTTGTTCACACGTTGAAAAGCCAATTGTTTTGTTCCTTCTTCTTTTTCTTTGATTTTTTTGTTTCATTCAAAACATAGCATATTAGACGAGGCAAAAAGAATATTAAAATAGCAAAAAAAGAAGAAGAAAAAATAAACGACCTTGAAACTTTGAAAATGGAAGAATATAAAAATGATAGCATTTTTTTAATAGTATCGAAAATGAATGAACGATGCAAAGAAGGAGGAAAAATAACGCAACATGAGAAAAATAAAAGCTAGCAGAACAAATATTTGAGAGTGGATAAAAATAAAGAAAAAAGGTTTGAGAGAGACAATAATGAAAGGGATAAAAGTAAAACGCTAATGGCATTGCTGTGTAAAAAGCTACATGAATTTTTGTTTTTCTTTGAAAGAAGAAAACGACGAAACGAAGAGATGATAAAAATAAAAAGGATTATAACACATTTGTGTAAAAAAAATTGATCAAACTTTGATAACAAAAATTGCAAGATCAAAGTTGCAAAAAGTGTGATATTATGTTACACAGAATACAACCAAAACATTCTTGCTTTAAATTATGTGAGAATAAAAATATTTATTCCCTTGACACTAATTCTACAGTACCCTATTTCTTTTAATTAAAATTTTACTTTAAACTTTTTTCTGTTTACAATATTAATACACAAACAAAAAAATGATTCATTAAAACTTTGCAATTTCTTTTTTGTCTTTCTTCTTCTTACTCTTTCTTATTCCTTTCTCTATTTATTTTTTTTGCAATAAATTCTTTCTCTTCCTTATTATATATTTTTCCTTTCCTTTGGTCACAATGAAATTCACGGTTTTCTGCGCATTTTTCTTTTTTTAAATTTACACCCGGCTGGCCCGTCCTGGTACAATCTGTTGGGCGGTCGCAGAAAAAATTTCTGAAACTTGCTTTATCATAAGAAATTCAGGGTGCCATGTTTTCAAATAAATACCTCTGAGTTCCGAGTTTTTTGGAACACTTTTTTTCTTAAAGGTATTTCAAATAAAATATAAGCCTTTTATTTTTGTAATAAAATAAAGGAATACTGTCATGTGTTCTGTTACAGAAGGAACAATTCGTGATCGAACAAGATTTTTACTTGGATGGGATCAAAGTGAAGCTCCTACGGTAAGTAATACTTTAAAAAAAATTTTTTTGAAATAATTCTATTTTGTTTTGTTTTAGATGACACAATCATATGAATGTCAACAAAATACATTAAAAATGAATCGTCGAAAGCCATCACATACATATCAACATCAACCATATGCAACAACATGGCAAAGATACAGAAAAACATCTGAATCTTCAAATTCAACATACAGTGATTATTCAGAACCTTCACCCAGTACAACACCATCTACAAGCAGTAGTGAATACAGCCTTTACAGTCCAGGAACTTCAACAGAAAATCTTTGTCGTCAAATTGAACGATCTTCTGGTCAAAATCAATTTCGAAAACTTGTTGATACAATTTCTGATGCTCTTGAATGTGAAGACCTTGAAAAAAGACGGTATTTTCTTTCTCATGAAGCTGAAGCCATCCTTTACGGCAACACCCAAATCTTTGAATCACTTTCCCTTACCTCAGGAAGCCCAAATGTTCCTGAAGATCTTGCTGAAATTGATGTCACACCATTCAGAAATCTCATCTCTCAAAATTTTTCATCTCATTCTTGTAACTCTCAATCTCATTTAATACGGGCATTTAATCAATAACTGTTATCATTTTAATTTAATGTAAAAAAGGACAATAAAAAATTTATATCTTTATTAGATTTTTTTCGTCACTGAAGCAATTTCCGTACAAAAAAAGTACCAGCCGAAGGTTGACACCACCTGACGCGACCAGGAGCCAGCTGCTGTGGCGTCAAAAAAAATCAAAAAAGGAAAATACCGACTCCCGAATTTTAAACCTGTTTTACATAGGTTTTTTTTCCAAAGTAAAAGTGTTACAAAATATATAACTTTATTTCTATTAACTACTAAAACACATTTCCTAATAACAAATATAATAAGGTTAAATCGAGATCATATTTGACATCCAGAAAATCCTTCAGTATTTAATTTTCCTTCTTCTTTTAACTTCTTCAAGACAGGAGTGTAATATTCATATGGAAGATGTTTTAATTCAGCATAACGTTTACCATATTTTGGATTATTATCACTAAAATAATTGATGTCATGAAATTTGTTTCACATAATTTATGACTTACCGACGCCAAATACGTTCCTTTTTTGTACATTGCCATACTGCTTCATCCCAATAACTACATGCACCAAAGTAACGTTCTAAAGCAAAGAAAAATTCAATTAAAGACTAAAAAAGGAGGAAAACTTACTGAATGGATGGTCTTTGTTACATCGTTTAAGTAATTCAATAAGCATATTACATTCAACGGTATGCAAATGAGGTGATAAATCTGGTTGCATATTTACTTATTATAAGTTATATAAATATATAATGGATAACAATTATAAATAACAATAAAGAATTATCCAAGAACCATTTCTTTAACCAATTTTCAAACAAGAAATATTAAATTTTGAATGAACGTTTGTTCACATTTTGCCAAATCATTGTTTTTGAAGGAAGAAGTCAAAAAATTTTTTAAAAGGATTATGATATTTTTTACTGTTTTTTAATTACTTTATGACACAATTTGCTTGATATGTGATATTTTTGACTGTGTAATTTAGCGTTATTACATCTAAGAAAGCAAAGATTATAATAATGGATTACGGTAATGATATGGAATTAGCATACGCTTAAATGCATACAGTATGCTTTTTTTGGACGTCAAACTACTTACATTTAACACAAATGATACTTCAAAAGTATAAATTATATTTTTAATGCTATTCGATCTGTTTTGCTGTTAGCTTTCAAAAACCTTCTACTGAAAAAGAGACAAATAGAGTATATAAAATTGGCAACAAGTCGTCAAGTTAATTAATGGATTTGAATCAAATTACAAAAATAACTTAATCCTTAACCCACTGCCATTTCATAAATTGACACTTTCCCTTTAAAAATAGTTTTGTCAAAAAAGAAGAAGCGTTTACGAAAAAATAGAAGCAACAGCAGAAGGATAAGAAAAAAAGAAGAAGGAAAAAAAGTTGAAAGCCCTTGGAAAGTAATTGGCCGCGAAAAGAAGCAAAATTGAATGCAATTTGGGGGGAAGGCTGCTTCTCGTTTCCTAAGTCAAGGACGAAACACGGCTTAAAAATGAAAATGTGCGGTACTCACTAAAAAGAAGAAAAGTAAAACTCTTTAGAAGCTTCGAACTTGTTTAAAGACTTGTTAAAAATACCTAAGCTTCGACGATTTTCATTTTAATTTTGTATTTCGGCATTACATTGCTTTTAAATGCTAATACTGGTTACTGTATATTTTGACATTGACTAAAATTTAAGTTGTTATTCATATGCAAATTCAAAAAAAATATTGTATAATTTTGTTGCGAAATATTTTCTAAAACTTCGATTTCTGTAATTTCAAAATATTTTTAACTTTGCAGATGCTTTATTCTTTCCCTGTATTTATTGTTAATTAAATGTATAATGTTTTTATTACTGTATTGCTTTGTTGGCGTTATTTTAACCATTTTTGGATATCCTTCAAGAGTTCCAATTCGTAAGTTTTGTTTCAAAAAAATATTTTTGCTGTTAATTCAACTTTAGAATCTTTTACAACACCTGAAGATCGTGAACATGGTGTCGTGACAACTTTAAATTTTACTGTACATCGTATTAATGGCAATTCTCAAGCCCTTTTTACTTTATCCCATCGAAATAAAGCTCTTCGACATGCTGCTGGGGATACTTGGGGAGTGATGAAGAAAAGTAAGATTTCCACAAATAAAAATTTAATTTTTAATAATAAAACAATTTATAGTTTGTTCGGAATTAGAAGATGGATTTATGATAATGCTTGCAGGAGAAAGTTCTCGAACTCGTGAAGCCTTTTTAAGTGTAGCAAATTCATTGGAGGTTCCACTAGTTAATTGGGATATAATGCCAAATGCTCCCTCTGAAAATACTGTTAGCAAGTACGAAAATAAATTCTTTTTAAACTCCCATAAAACTTTGCCCTTTTTTTTTAGCTTTGAAGTAAGTGTTCGACCATCAAATGCTGAGCTGATTGCAGATTTAATTATTCTCAAAGGATGGAAAAATTTTATTTATTTACAAGATTCACAAAAAGCAGGTGCAGCAAATTTAGAAGGAATTTATCGATTTTTAAGAAAAAAGACCAATGAATCTGTTACTTCGGAACTTATTCAACTTCCGAAGGAAGTTGATGATTTTCCTGAATTTTTAAGACTTTTCAATGTTCAAAGATTTTCACAAAAAGCACCAAAGTAAAAAATATTATTTTTCAAAAAATATGTTTTATAAATATTAACAATTTAGTCGAATAATTTTGGATACAGAAAATTCTTATCGTCAACAACAACTTTTATCAGCAGTCAGATCATCACAATTTAATCAAATTAATTATCATTATGTTGTAGCAAATTTTGTTAGTTCTAAAATTTTGTTGTTAAATTTTAACAAATCTTTTTAAGGATTTTCAACCATATGATGTTGAAATGTTTCAAAGTGGAAATATTAATATTACAGGATTTCAAATAATTAATCGTGAACTTCGTGAATTTGGACTTCTAAAAGCTGCAATTGATCAATCAAAACATGTTGATCGTTCAGAAAAGATTATCGATCTTGAAGTAAATTTGTATCAGACGACTACATTTTTTTGTGATTACTGTATCTTTTTAGACAAGATTAGCATTTGTTCATGATGCTGTAATTATTGCACAAAGAGCTTTAGAAAATGCTTTAAAGAAAAATGATTCATTATTTCATCAAAATTTTCGACATGGAGAACTTTATAATAGAGGATTACCAGGAATTTATTGCCATCCTGGAACAGATAAAAATAATCCACAAAGGCAATTTACAACTTTCGAACATGGAAAAACAATTTCAAAATCTCTTCATGGAATTAAACTTTCTTCTAGCGATAACACTTTAACAGGAATTATTGAATTTGATAGAAACGGATTACGAAAAAATTTTTATGTTAGCGTTATTGATTTAGTCTCTAATTCAAAGTCGGCGTTCAACAAAAGAGAAGTTCGTTTTTAAAACAATTTAATTTTTTTTGTTCCCCTTTTGTTAGTGACGTTTTTAGATATTTTCATGGCGACAAGGGGATGGCTTTATCACAAATCAAACTGTTGCTCAACATACTCGAAAACCAAATTCACAATCAAATGCAAGAAAAAAGGTTAAAATTGTTACGGTATTAGTTGAGCCATTTGTAATGATTAAAAGAGATTGCGAAATTTCAAATGCAACAGAATGTCAAGGAAATGAAAGATTTGAAGGATTCTGCATTGATTTATTAAAACTTTTAAGTGATAGAATTGAAGATTTTAATTATGAAATTTTTCTAAGTGCTGGAAATAAATATGGTGCAAAACAGCCCGATGGTTCCTGGGATGGCTTAATTGGATATTTACTTCGTGGAGATGCTGATGTTTCTGTGGCATCTTTAACAATTAATCAAGTTTGCATCTTTTTATTTATCTTTATACAGTATCTAGAATATTGTTTAGGATCGTGAAAGAGTTGTTGATTTTAGCAAGCCATATATGACAACAGGAATTTCAATAATGATTAAAAAGCCTGATAAACAAGAATTTTCAGTTTTTTCATTTATGCAACCTTTAAGTAGTGAAATCTGGATGTACATCATTTTTGCATATGTGGGAGTAAGGAAAAAAAAGAAAAAAAAACTTTTCAATTCAGAAAATTTTATTACGTCTCTTTTTAGGTGTCTCTTGTTATCTTTCTCGTTTCTCGTTTTTCTCCATATGAATGGAGGGTTGAAGAAATGGCTCATGGTGGCTTCACAATTTCAAATGACTTTTCCGTATACAATTGTCTATGGTTCACTTTAGCCGCATTTATGCAACAAGGAACTGACATTCTTCCTCGTTCGATTAGTGGACGAATTGCAAGTAGTGCATGGTGGTTTTTTACAATGATTATCGTATCATCATATACTGCAAATTTGGCGGCCTTTTTAACACTTGAAAAAATGCAAGCCCCTATTGAAAGTGTTGAAGATTTAGCAAAACAAACAAAAATAAAATATGGAATTCAACAAGGTGGTTCAACAGCACAATTTTTTAAGGTTTTTTGGTTCTTTCATTTTTGATACTAAAAACAAAAATTTAGTATTCATCTGTACAAATTTATCAAAGAATGTGGAGATTTATGGAATCTCAAGTTCCTTCTGTTTTTACAACCTCATATGCAGAAGGAATTGAGCGTGTTCGAAGTCACAAAGGACGTTATGCATTTTTACTTGAAGCAACTGCAAATGAATATGCAAATACCCGAAAACCATGTGACACAATGAAGGTTGGAGCAAATTTAAATAGTGTTGGATATGGTGTTGCTACTCCATTTGGTTCACAATGGAAGTAAGAAAAGAATTTTAAAACAATCAAAATAACTAAAATTATTTAAAAAATTTAGGGATTTGATAAATCTTGCAATTTTGGCGCTGCAAGAAAGAGGGGAATTAAAAAAACTGGAAAATAAATGGTGGTATGATAGGGGACAATGTGAACATGGAGTATCAGTAAGTTTTTATTTGTCCACAAAGTTGATACCACATGCA
The DNA here is from genome assembly GCA_901766855.1 of Panagrolaimus sp. ES5. Lineage (NCBI taxonomy): Eukaryota > Metazoa > Nematoda > Chromadorea > Rhabditida > Panagrolaimidae > Panagrolaimus > Panagrolaimus sp. ES5. Next base: position 11,442 of record CABFKO010024508.1, on the reverse strand, counting down.
AAAAATTTAAGGATGGATCAAGTGCAAGTTTAAATTTAAGTAAAGTGGCTGGCATATTTTACATTTTAATGGGTGGAATGGTTGTTTCAATGTTTGCTGCCCTCATAGAATTTGTATATCGTTCAAGAATAGAAGCAAGAAAAGGCCAAATATCATCTGTGGTATATTAAAAAACACCATGCATTTTTCTACCAAAACAAAGTTATAATTGTTGACTTTTTTTTAGAAAGATCTTAAAGAGTCCTTCTATGGTCAATTAAAGCTGTCACTTCAAGGAGGGGCAGTCGCAAAGGAAGGCACCGCGGCACATGAAGCTTTAAAACTTCAAAAAGTAAAATTTAATAATGAAAATGAAAAAAGACATTTTAGAAAAAAATAATCCAATTTCTTTTTTCTCTTTCCTTTTCAGGCTTCTTCATTGCTTCCAGCTGCATACACTGATCCCTCCGTATCTTCCACAATTAGTGCACCAGTAATCCGAAGAAAAGATCCTTCAAATAAAAATAGCCAAAATAGTAACAATAATAATAAATTTAATTCTAATCAAAAAAGATCTTCATCTCAAAATCGATATAATACTGCTGTATAATTAATGTTTTTTTATTTCATAAAACTTGAATAAAATCTATTATACTATAATAATTATGTAATTAATCAAAGAAAACAAATAAGCAACAGTTTGCATTATTTCTTTTTTGCTTTATCTGAAAAATTGTTGAAAAACTTTATTAAAAAAGTTTTTTCTTTGCAAGCTTTATGGATGATGAAAAAAGATGAAA
>CABFKO010024466.1:3217-13658 GCA_901766855.1 Panagrolaimus sp. ES5 | reverse complement strand
TATCACATGGTATTTTACAAATGGCAATTCTACTTCTTCAACGGGCATCATCAAATATTCATACACCTGGAAGCAAGAAGCAATCAATACATTTACAAACAATGATGCAAACTGCATGGGGTTCATTAACACAAACAGGAATTTATGTTGATCGATGGCTTCGTTCTGTTGCATATTTCCTACTTTCAAATGTTATGAATGCATTTTATATTAAACGAGATATAGTATATCAACTTTTTGATTGCTTGATTCTTCTTCCAGATATCCGTGAAAATCCAATTGCTCAAAAAGCTCTCGATGGAATTGCAACACATTCAGCGCGACGTCGAGATGAATGCTATCAAGGTTTAGTGGATAAAATTAAAGAGGCCCTAATTGTTGATGGATTTAATTTAACAAAAATTGGAAATGTTCTTTTTATGCTTGCAAATAATTATGAAGCATTCTTTCCGGCTCGTGGAGCTCTTTTACCTTCCGTTGTTTTTGTACTTGTTCGAGTTCAAAGTTCTCGGCAACCAAATATTTTACAATTTATTTTTGATGGCTTAGAAACAATTGTTGGATGGGAAGATTTACGAACAAAGAAATTTAATTTAATAAAGGTTTGCTTTTTGGACATTTAAATTTAGATTATCACTAAAACTCTGCCCCGCTGAATATCTTTTTGAAAAAAATTTATGCAAATAGTTGGTTTTACCCTACTGTGCATGTGACAATCTTGAATGTACAGTAGATTAAAACTAAACCTTTGCATAAATTTTTTAAAAAATATCATGGGCCAGCATAAAGTTACTGTAAAAACATTATTTTTTTAGGATAATTTAATTCGATCAGCAGCAAATTCTTCACAAGACCCAAATCTACAACGTCGAATTCAATCCCAAATTTCAAATTTAACACGTTCTCCAAACTTTTTAGCTGCGGATCGTGTCCTCTCTGATACAGTATCACTTTTACTTTGTCGCCTAATGTCACAACCACCGGAATTAGATCGGGGAAAGCGATATCTTTCAATATTTCATAAAGCAATTCAACCACGACTTTTTTGTCGAGTTGTTTGTTTAAGATTTGAAAAGATTTTAACTATTCGAGATTCATCACAAGGTCAACAACAAATTGCTGCACAAATTCAACCAATTATAAATACAATAAAAATTTTAACAAATTTCTTAATGACTGCTGCTCCAGATTCTGTCTATCACTGTATGATGTATCTTCAACCAGTTTTTGTTGGATCTCTAAAGTCTCAAAATATTACTTTTATGGAAACTGCAGTAAATTTAATTGCAAAAACAATGGAAATTACAAAAGATCTTCAAGTTAATGAACAAAAATTTCGTTTAATGTTTCAAACTTTGGCACATTATTTTCTTTGGATTGGTGAAAATTTTATTTCGTAAGTTTTTTTTAATATTTGTGAAATTCGAAAATTATGTTTTTCGAAGTTATTTTTGAAACTACAGTATACTAAAACGTTTGTAAAATTTAAAAACCTTTTTGAGTTTGAAAATGAAATTTTAAAAAATTTTTTTTTGTTTTTGAAAATGGAAGTTACAGTATGATTTTTTTGAATTTAAAAACAAAACTCAAAAACGGCAAAAATCGAAAGTTTATATTTTCAAGGTTTTAACTTTTTTGAAATTACAGTATGCTATTCTTTTTTAGAAAAAATGATTGGAATGATATTTTATTTATGCTTGGAGCATGGAAAACAATTTGTATGGCAAATGAAACAGCTTTAACACTTTTTGCTGGACCACATTTTATTAAAGTTGCATCACATATGGCAAAAACATATCGTTCATTTACCCCTCTATCTTCAACAACCCCCGTAACACCTGGGGATCTTCAAGCAGCTGAGAAGCGACAATTTGAAGCTTTAAGTTCTGTTATGGAAGTATATATTGAACGGGCGGCGCTAGTTCCAATTGAAACAATGGCATTATATTTGAAAGAAGTTATAACACCGTTGGTAAAAATTAGTGATACATTAAATGCAAAAATTCTTGAACTTGTTTGTAAAACGTTGGAAGAAGCTTCAAAGCCTCCGCATACAATTAAACAAACTCATTCTTTGATTGTTGGAGCCCTTACACGATATCATACCCAAGCAATTATGAAATCTTCTATCGCTGTAAATTCTTTTATTTCAACGGTTGCTGCAATAACAAAAACAAAATGGGATGAAGAATGTGCAGAAATTCAAATTCCATTCTATTTGGGACTAACAGCTCAATCACATGTAGATTCAAAGATTCGTGCACTTCTCTTAGATATTTATGATCGTCGACTTCCAAAAACTATTTTTGAAAGACTTTGCTATCTTTTAATGATTGAACCATGGCAACTTGTAAATATTTCTGGAATTTTACCTTTAATGGTTGAAATGTTACTTCGATGTGTAAAAGATATTGCCTTTGAACGTGAATCTCCAATTGATCCAATTCCAACTGCAGCTGCTACAGATGGTGATGAAGATTCTCCAATGGTTGATCCAGCAATGATTGTTGATGTTCCAGCAACAATTGTTCCACCATGTTCTTTTTGGTCTTCAATTCGAACAGCATTTATTGGACAATCAACAAAATCTGATACCGTTGTTATTGATGATATCCCTGATCCATCACCATGCCCTCAAGGTGTCTTCTCAAAAACAAATATTGAATTCCTTCCAAAACGTCTCAAAAATATTTGTGAAGATTATTTTGGTGCCATTGAAAGAAGCAATGAATTATTCAATAAAAAATTTTCTGAATTTATGTGCGCTTATCTCTCCGTCGTTTATCAAGAACCAGATTTAGCAGGAAAAATTTTTGTTGAACTTTTTACTTCAATTTGGGCAAATTTGAGCAATAATGAAAGAGAATTTTTGACAGAATTATTTTCACAATTTTTGCAGCTTCCAATTTTTAATGGCATTTCTGAGAAGAATTCAAAATATTTTTGGCAAGCTATTCAAAAATGTGATCCACCAATGGAAATTTCAAAAACTAAAATTTCGTAAGTTTCTACTCTTTGGGTTACTGTAACTTTTACAAAAACATATTTTATTTTAGATCAACTTTATCTGGCCTTAAAAATGTTCATTCAGCAGTTTATAGCCTTGAAATGGCACTTCCGAAATCTGTAAATTTGCTGGAAGGTGTTTCAGAACTTCGACAAATGTATCGATTATTGAATGAAGATGATATGTTTGTTGAAACTTGGAGGCTTTATGGTTATTCAAATCATGCTTTATCGGCTACAGTACTCTATAATCAATCAAAATATGTTGAAGCGTTGGAAGAAGTACAAAAAGCACAAAATGATTATATGCAATTAATTAAAATTGGTGAACAACCTGTTGACTCTATCAATGTTGGAATTAAAAATGATTATGATTTAATTACAAATTTGGGAATTTCGTAAGTTATTTCAAAAAAGTTTATTTAAAGGGATTACTGTAGCTTTTAACAATATGTTTTGATAATTTTGTATAATACCTTTATGGATTACTGTAATTTTGACAATATATTAATTTTTTCAGATGCTTGAAACAACTTGGACAATGGGATGAAGTATATAAACATGCATCAAAAATGAATAATCCAAAACTTGCAAGTGAAGCAATCTTTTATCTTCTTAAAGATGATGAAACAAAATGGAATGAATTTGAACATATGACTCGAAGCTTTTCATCTTCTGAAGATGTTTCAGATGCTTTCCTTTGTCTATGTAATCAAGTTCTTCTAACGGTATGCAAATTTTGATATACATTATCTTGTTCATATTTTTATTTTTATATTTGATTTTTGAGATTTATTTAATCTCTATCTATTATAGACACATGAAAATGGTCATCGATATCAAACACTTTTTGCTGATGGTGGAATTATTGATCGACTTGGATCTGTAATTGGTGAAAAGTGGCGTCGACTTCCATCATATTTTTCACCAAAATATCATGAAGCCCTTTCTGATTTATCCCTTTATATTGATATCTTGGATGGCGTAAATATGTTTAAAGATGTGAATCGATGTCATCTAAATTTGCTAAGTGGTGCTGCACCAGGTGTAACACAAAATAATAATGGACAAATTACTTCATTAAAACAATTTTTGGATACAACAATGAAGCAAACAGTTTTGCATTGGCATCATCGAAATATCTCTCCTTCAGATACCCTTGAATTTGCAACAAAATTCTATAAATTTAGAAATGTTTTTTTAATGCTTTGTAATAATCAATTTAAAATTAGTGATCCAGATTTGAAAGATCCAATGGTAAGATATTTTATAAATTTATTAAGCTAATTATCTATATTTTAGAGTCCAACATTTACTTTAACTCCAATGCATAGTGTTTCTGATTTTAGTTTGTAAGTTTTCATATAGAAACATTTTCGCTTTGGATTACTGTAATATGTATTCGTTTCAGGAAACAATCTCAACACTTTAGCCGATATTCATTATTTCATCAAGCAAAAAAAGTTATTAGTAGCTTGCCACTTGCTGAAAATTTTAATGCTTTAGATGGATGTTTAACAATTTGTACCGTAATTAAAGCGTCAATGAAACAATATCAATATCAACCCACCACTGTAGCATATACAAATTTAAAGAATGAATTGGTTGCCTTCCTTCAAGCAGATATTAAACAATTTACACCTGATTGTGTTGCCTTATATGCTTCAACACGTGGACAAATTTTTTCATTCTTTAAACAAATTTCTTCTGTTGAAGAAAACTTTCGTGTTTCACTGAAACTTCTTTCAACCATTGATGATATTAATCAAGCACATACGGCAACAAAATGCTATAAAATGTATTCAAATTATGCCTTTGATCGATATTTGGATACTCGAGAACCTGTAAAAGGTCTTGCAGCTGTTGTTGCGCTTCTGAAATATATTTCAAGAGAATGCCATACAAAAGCTTCTCGACATGTTCTTCGACTTATTTATCTTGTTAAAAGACTTTCATCTTCTCCATCTCCACCAGATTTATTACCAATATTTTATGCACTTGGACCAAAATGTCGAATGATTAATTTTTTACCGTATCTTCATTTATTGGCTTCTGAAGTCACGGCAACTTCAAATGAAGCTTTTGCAACTTTGTTAATCCTTGTTTCACAAGTTTATCCCCTTCATGTCCTTCATGCAATATATCTTCAAGTTGGAAATGAAAAATTCATGAAACATATCAAACATCTTCAAGAACTTCGAACAATGGGAGATGAAAATTTTAGAATTTCCAAAGATTTCAAAGATGAACAAAATCCCACTGAACTTTTTGAATATGTATATTTTAATCAAAAACCTGATTATGCAACTTTAACAAAAATGGAAGCAACAAATCGAAATGGTTTCCCCTATCAAACATGGCTAAATCGAAAACAACTTAAAACTTCTTCAGGAATTTTTGCTGCGATGGTTTATATCATTAATAAATATGTTCCTGCAGATGTTTCAGCATTTGTAAAAGTTGTTACAGGCTTGGAACAAATGGATAATCATTTTATTGAAAGATACTACCGAAATTGGACGTATATTTGGGATATTTTAACAAATTTTGCTCGAAATGGTGAAAATGCAATTATGGAAAATGTTCCACAACAACTTCAAGCATTGCTGGAAGAATTAAATAAATTTTTGGAAAATAATAGCAAAAATGATGGAATGAAATTATTATTGTTGAATCAGTTAAAAAAAGATTTTCCAACATTAGATGGAACAATTGATGAAAAATTGAATAAAGTTGCGGATTATATTTCATTGATGGAAAATGTCATTGAAAAAACTTTTAGGTATGTTTGCTTTTTTTGGGTTACTGTAATATATTTTAATATACTGTATATTTTTAGCACAATTAAACTTGAAGAACTTAGTCAAGAATTATATAATTTTACTGGAAAACTTGGTCGTGTAATATCATTTTCATCATTTTTGGAACCCCATACAGGGCATTGTATTCCACATATTGATCACTTTGTTCCAATTGTTCGAATTTATGCCAAAAATGGTTCATTCATTAAACAGCTGGATGTTCGAATTTCAAATGGTAAAATTGTTTCATATTTTATTGAGCCAGCTTCCATCGATGAATATTTCTCATCTGCAACAAATTCATTTTCATCTTTGAATTATTCAGCTGAAAAATTCCCTGATACAAATCGACGCGGAACACTTTTCCGAATTCCAAATATCTTTCAACTTGATGGAATTCGATTATTTGAAGTTACACATAATAATTTGAATAAACATCAAAATATTCCATTGGCTGTTCGTCCACTTTCCTTTATTATGGCCGAATCAACAAAGATACATCCATTTAAATCAATTGCAAATTATTACAGTAATCTTTCAACTGCTATGGCAACTGAAGATACATCAGAATATTTTCAAGCTTTGCTTCAACAAGAAAAAGAATTACCACCAAAGTGTTTATTTAATTGGTTTATAAGCCATTATGAAGATGATCTTGGATGTGTATGGTATCTTCGAAAATCAATTTCAACACAAATGGCACTTTTTTCACTTGTTCAATTTGTTTTTGATCTCAATCCAATGGATCTTGAAAATCTTTATTTTGATATGAATTTTGGAAAGTTATTTAATGTTAATCAAAGCTTTGCTGAAAGGGCTTCAGAAGTCCCCTTTCGACTTACTCCAGCATTTGCAGAATTTTTTGATCTTTCAATAAATGGCCATTTTATTCCAACAATGGTTTCCATGGCTCAAGCATTTTTACGAAAACGTTTTGAAGATTATTTTCGGCCATTTTATTGGGATTTTTGGGTTCGAAGTTGTCAAAAACAAGGAAAAAATATAACTTCTACAGAAATTAATGAATTTGATCATCGAATGAATATTTTTAAACATCGTCTTACTGGTAAGTATATTTACATTTTTTGGGTTACGGTAGTTTTATTAAATCTGAATTTTTTTTAGCAATTGCAAATTACAATGGTGATTCTGATTCAATCATTTTCAAGCTTTGTAATGATTCACAATCAACTGAAAAAAGGGCTGTCCTTCCAGCTGATCTCTATCCATGGTTTTAATCTCTCTCTTTTTTTTGAGTCTTTGATCTCTTCGTTTTTTTTGTATTCTATTTTTGTACTTTGTTTTTGTATATTATTTTTTATTTGTTTATTTTTATCAAAAAAAAATAAAAAGCTGATATTTTTAATTTCTCTTTTTTGGCTACTGCCACGTTTATATAAATAGTTGGTACAAAAATTGAACCATTAAATTTTTTGGAAAATCCTTAAGTAATTTTTAGACTAAAAAATGTGTTGTGTTTTTGTAGCGTTTTTTGTCTTCTCCCTGTTGTCTGCCACTCAAAAGTTGTGTGCCGAAAAAAGAAGAAAGAAAGATTATTGGTTTGGCACTTGATCGATTATAAACAATTATATTATTATTTTTTTGCCAAATGGCCGATATTTTTTGTGATCAAAAATAATTAAGCTGAAATACATTCCACGTGTTTTCTTCCATCAACAAATTTTTCCTCTTTTCTTCTGCTTTTTTGCCATTGATTTTTTGATCCGTGATATGCCTGTATCTGAAATCACTTCAGCATCAGAAGAAATTGCAGAATCTATTGTTCCAAATATTCCCGGTGAAACTGTTGAAAAATTTGTTGAAAATTTTGTTCAAAGCGAATTAGAAGAAGCAATTAAAGAAGCATCAACAAATTTATTTATTGAAAAGTGCTTTGAAGAGGAAAAAGAGAAAGCAACAGACGATAATAGTTTGAATGAAAAATATTTTACGGAAGGTATGTTTATACACACGTGCTTATGTATGTATGTAGGGACAAACAAAAATATATGACGTGTTGCTGCAAAAAAAAGAAACGCTGCTTTTATTTTTGTCAGTTTTTTAAGGAAGTCTCTTTTTCAAAGGGTAAAAAATCTTTAAAGATCGTTAATATTTTTTATGTGTTTTTTGCATCATATATGATTTTTATAAAAATTTAACGATCAAAATCATCGTTTTTTTAAAAATTTAAATTAATTTAAAACGATGTTTTTGGAAATTGACAGCAGCACCTTTTTAGGAAGAGAAAAAATTATTTTGCTCTGTCCATTTTTTTAAATTAAGTTTGCATCAGCGTAATTGCTCTTGATTTTTGAAATCGTTTTGAGACGTTTATGCTTTGAAACTTTCGAATAGTTATTATTTCTAAATCCAAAAAACACGTTTTTTTTGGTTGAAAATTATATTTTTATTAAATAAAAATTTGACCTTTTTTATGCCAAAAGTTTTTTACAGTTTATCTGAACAATTTTTCAGATTCCCCAATTATTGTTGAAGATTTTGACGATAAAACATTTATTGAAAAAATAAAATATTTAATTCGTGAAAGTGATTATTTTTTAAATCGTTACATGTGGATAATTGCAATAATTTGGTTATTAATTGTTACGTGTCGATGGTTCGGGTCTGCTAATATTCTTATCAAAAATTCCCGAGCAACAAAGGCAAAGATGATGAAAGATGATTTTAGGTCATCAGATGGAAAATTACTTACCCGTCCAGCACCACCTCCCCTGCCATTCTTTCCAAATTATACCCGGGGAATAATTGATGATTTATATTATGGTAATGGTGCAATGCCATCGGAGCTGTTACAAAAATCTGAAATTTCAATTTTAATGTTTTATGCTCCATGGAGTTTACATTCTCAAGAAGCTAAAAAACCGTTCACTGAAGTTGCAACAGCTTTTTCATTTATGCCTACGGTAATTTTGAACAATTTGGGTACTGTAGTTTGGTATTACTAACATTTTTCTAGGTTCGATTTTCGGCAGTTAATTGTTTTACAAAATTTGGATCATGTAAACGGCAGTTTAAACTTTATTCTTTTCCAATTATTGTTGGATATGTTGGAAAAGTTCAAATTAATTATCCCGGTGTTCCATCTACAGTTGGATTATTTCGGTATGAAAATGAATGTTTTTAATTTATTTTGTTTAATTGATAACCAAAATTGCAGATTTGTAAAACATTTAATTGATCCAGCTGATAAAGTTTCCTCCATGTCAGAATTGAATAAAATGTTTGTTGAATTTGAACATCTTGTTGTTGGATATTTTCCTTTTAAAGTAAAATATTTTTGTTAATCTAATTAAAAGTAATTCCAAAAATTTAAGGATAATCAACCACCTCCAGAATACACAACATTTATTGCAACTGCAATGAAATCAGCTGGTTTCCGTAAGCTTTAAAATTTAACAAATTCTTGCTTACAGTAATCTTTTAGCAGAGCTGCTTGAATCCACTCGATTTATAATTATTCAGAATCCATCTTTGGCAGCTGAATTATCTTTGGATAATTTTAATCGAATTAAAATTTTAACAAGAAACAGAATTGAAACTCCAGAATCTAAATTCAATATTTCCTCCCCATTTTTCCTATCAAAACATACAAAATCTGATGATATTATTGAATGGATTAAAGAAAAGATTTCACAAAATTCTGAGCAAGCAATTGTTGAATGGCTTTATCTTGATATGTTGGAATCTGGTGGAAAATCAGAGATTCTTTATTCTGCAATTTCTGAATTCAATGCTGCAATACTTTTTACAACAGATTACGGTAGCAATATTGCAGAAAGTGATTCCCTCAAAATTATTCGAGATGCCGCAAAAGCTTATCATTCTTGCAATGGCACCGCTACAGTATCCCATCCAAAATCGGATTCAAAAAAGATTGAAGAAGCACAAAATGGTTGTCGAAGGATGGCACTTGATCCAGAGCAAATTCTTCCATGTTGTCAACATTTAATTAAAGCTGGAATTTGTTTAAAATCCAATTCTTCAATGGATTTAAGCCATGAAGATGAATATTGTTCAGCGGTTTTAAAAGTGATTCCAATTGAAGCTGTTCAAAAACGTTGCTGTTTTTCTCCAAGATCTCCCTCAAAAACAAAATCTCTTTTTCATGTCAGCTGGGAAGATCAAATTAGTTGTGAATGGTATAGATTAATGAAAAAAACTGAAAATTTTCCTCAAATAAAGAATCCACGGAATTCTGGAGCTGATTTTTCATCTATTCAAGGCCTTGGATGTGCTTCAAATGAAACCGTTAAATTTTTTGCTGCTTGTCGAAAACATAACCATCATTTATTGAAGCAACTAAATTTTGATAATGAAACCAAATCAATCAATGATAAATTGGTGATAATTTCTGTGGATCGTGAAAGTTCACATTTGTTGGATCATGAAATAAATGCTGAACAAATTTCAAAATTCTTAATTGATTTTCATGCTCGAAAATTGAATACTATAAAAATGGTAGAAAAAATTGTGAAAAAAGTGGTGGAAAAAAATGTTCAAAGTTTTGAAAAATTAAATGCAAATAATTTTGAAGAACTTTTAGCTAAAAAAGTTTGTTCCTTTTTAAATTAGATTACTGTAATTTTGTAAATATTTTTTAGAGAAAGCATGAT
>CABFKO010024423.1:12590-23048 GCA_901766855.1 Panagrolaimus sp. ES5 | reverse complement strand
TATTATAAATATTTAAAATTTTATAAATGTGGAAAAAATATACGCCAAAAAGTGGTTATTTTGGCGCAGAAAAAATAGAAACTGTTATTCGCACAATGCCCCAATAGACATAATTTTTAAAAAATTAAAAAATAATTTCAATGAATTTCGACGTTTTTTTTGAAAAATGTCTAATCATTTTTTATCATTAATTTTCTCTTTTGTCGTTTTTTTTCTATCGCTGTTGTAAGCATTTCTTCTGATTACTATTTTGGTGTCATATATGCAGATTTGTTGCAAGTTTTCTGTTTTTTGTAAGATATGTTCAGTAATTCAGTTAAAAATGTTTCTCCTTGTTTGCGATATTTCAACGTTTTTCTTTCCCCAAAAATATTTCACTGCTTTTCATTTTCAGAAAACCCATATTTGTCATTTTTGTTAAAGTCAACGAACAATACCCAATTTGTCTTTTTTTTGTGTCAAATTAAATTTTAAAAATACAAAATTCATTGAGGCAAAATTGCACGCATCAAAAGTCCATCTCTTTTTTCCACGAAAAAAACTCGTTTTTTAACTACAGACATATTTCAAAGAAAAACGTTGGATAATTGTTATATTTTTACAAAATGGTAACAAAAAAAAATAGTACTCCATCACCCCAGAAAAAAAAGTGATTTTAAATACTGTTGTATCTTTTTTCTGGATAATGTTATTTGTCTCCCCCTGGAAAAAAAGCGTTGTTTCCAAATTTTGTTATTGTTTTTTATGTAGAAGAACAGTAACAAAAAAAGTGGAAATGACCTTCAAAATTGATTTGCAAAAAAATATAAAATCCCAGACAATTGGACAGATGGCTGAGTCTGATTTTTCTTTTATACATTTAATGGAAACAACCTTTGACCGAAATGGACTTCCCTCGATTGACTTATTTTTATGTTTACTGTCATGAATAAAGAAATTGAAAAAAAGCAAGACAGAAGGAGTTAAACATGATTGACTTAAAAATTAATTTGAATTTTCTTGGAGAATATATGTAAAAAATGAGCGCCAAATATTGTAAAGATATCAAATGTGATAAGCAGAAAATGTCAAATTTTCAAGAATGTTTTTTGTTGCAATAAATATTTGATACAAGCAAGATATTTAAAGATACGTCTTAATGTTGTTTAACATGATTAAACGTTTCTCAATGTTGGACTCTAGTTAAATATTGTTATAATTTCCATAACGGTTAAATGAAATCCCGTTCAATCAATTAACGCATTCAAAAGAGTTATTGATATATTTTATTGGAGGATTGAGAGCACTTTTATTTTTTTATTAAAGCTATAAATTTTTCAGCGGAGAATGTGATTGACATGCACAATTTCTGACACATAATATTCAAGTTTTTCACTTGATGTTCTTTAATGGACATCTGCCATTTTTTTGTGTTTTTTAAGTTTAAAAAAAACAAAGAATATCCTTTTGCCAATACTAAATTTAAAAAAAAGTTAAAATTAGGAATTAGAAAGATTAAATTTTGACATTTGTTTATAAATTGTATCTCATACTTCTTTAATTTTTCGAGCTTAATTTTTCTATTTATATTCAAAAGCTTGTGTGCCGCTGGTTTTTTTTATTGTAATAAAAATAACCCGTTGAAACAATATACAATATTGATTATGAAAATTATAGCCATAATGTAACCTATATTTTTGACTGCTTTTCACTTTTTGAATAAACTATACCGTATGATATGAACCTATCTCTTGAATTTTCTTTGATTTATCCTTTCCTTATTTTTGAAAACAGCTTTTTTAATAAAAAGGCAGCCGACAATACTAAATTATGATGCAATAAAAAAAAATCTTCGAGAATGAGTTTTTGATATTTATTTTATTTTTTTGATGAACTTTGTTCTCCTTATTTTGCACTTCGCATTCGCACCAGGAGGCCCTTCTCATCTCATTGTCTTTCTTGAAAAAACACAGCTTTTTTTCCAGACCTTTAAATCAAAAAATCCTTTTTTTCTTTGATTGAATTCGTTCTTTGATTTTAATAATAGCAAAAATAATAAGTAGCAGACGATGACTGACGACGGCATATGAAAAAATAAAAAAAAATACTCTCAAGCTTTTTTTGTTTTGCAAGATCAAAGAAGAAAAAAACATGTGTTTAAACTTTATTATTTTAATCCCCCGCTTTTTATAATTCAGCTTTATATGCAAACTAAACTGCTTCAGTTTTTGTCTTTTGATTTATCTTTGTCATTTTCTTACTTCAATTTTATGACTTAAGTTGTCCTTCCTCTGACAAAAAAAGAATACATAATTATATTTTATGATTTCAAAATTGCCGGATTTAAGAATTTTTAAGACTTGTCGTAAAAAATGAACTTTTATTTTATTTTTTTTGCAGGAAGTCTAAAATTAAATGGTTTTTTACTGCCTTTTTGTTTGTGTTCTTAAAAATGAAGGATTGCAAAAACTTGTTTGAAAATGTTTTTAAGGTTATTGTAATTTTAAAGCTAAAAATACATATTTTGAGAATAATGGTTTTAACTATCATACTTTCTTGTCTGGAATAAAAAGATTAGATTTGAAAACAGATGAAATGCATTGAAAGCGTTTCAGTAAAGAAACTTTTATCGCAAAAAAACAAGCGTAAAATTTTTTCTGCTTTATTTTTCACCTTGTAAATCAAAAGTTTTGATGGTTAAAAAAATTTTGATAAGCCGTTGTAAATGTGCTTTGCTTCTTTCTAAAAACACACGTTCATTCGCTTGCTTTAAAGATTAATTTAGGTGATTAATTAAAAGATAATCAATCAATCACTGAAATTTACATTAATCTTTGTTCAATTTTTTGAAAAGTACAAATTTATTATTTGCTGCTTTACTGTGCCATTTTTACTTGTTCTTGATTTAAAAATTAAAGCAAAAACCCAATTTTTTTTTGTTTTTGCAAACAATATTTCATTATTCTAGTTCCTTGTTTGTTGAATTTAAAAAATTTGGCTGTCAATCTTTTTTTTTCTTTATCCAAAAATCTGTCTAAAAAACAAATTTCATTCTTCCTTCTTCTTTTATCACGATGGCATCTTTATTTGGCATTTTATGTTTTTTTTCTATTGGCGGTTTTCGGGTTTGAAGAAGATAAATGGATGAAAGTTGAGACTTTTAGCATTTAAAAAAAAGCCCTATCAAATTCAATGATCTATTTTTTTTTGAGAAAAACAAGTGGCTATATTTGTTTGAGTTTTTTCAAAACGAAAAAATATTTGCATTTTTTAGTCTTTGCACTTTTATAAATAAAAAAAGCAATCAAAGAGGAAAAATAGGCCATATTTGAGTTAGTTTTTAAAATAGGTATAAAGAAAAACAATGAAACCCAGGGTGGGCTGCTTTTTTTGCGCAAGAAAAAAAAGACAAGAATAAACACCATTTTTTTTCTCGATTCGCAGCATCTGAGTAAACGAATCTCGAGAGTTTTGATTCAATTTCATCGAGAAAAATAAAATGAAGACGATATGATCGTGAAAGAAGTCTCTCTCATCTCAATTCTTTTTTTTCCGTCAAGTATTTGAACTGTTTTGACACTATATTATTGTACGTCTTGAAGTGGGGACCCATCTCTTTCTTTTTTCTTAAAGGAACTAAAAAACTTTTTTGAAGCAAAAAAGTGCACTTTTTGAAAAAGGAACAAAAAAAGAGTGTTCCAATAAAGATGATGTACAAAAAATGAAGAAGACACGACGATATTTGACGCAAAAATAATAAATTGATATAAGTTGACATTAAAAAAGATTTATTTGCTTCTCTCTTTCTGTTCTGTCTCACGGTAGTAATGAAGGTGATGATGCAATTAAATGAAACGTTTGCAACAGATCTTTTTTGTTTAAACATTGATACAGATGGGAAAACAGTAATATTAGAAATTTTATATTTTTTGCAAAAGAAAGTTTTAACAGCTTGTTTTTGATCTTTAAAGGGTGTAAAGAAGAGTATCAACAAAGTCGTTCAAATAAGAGTTCCTCAGAAGCATTCATTGATCCCGATTAAATTTTTTTTTTTGTAAAATCAGCTATAATTTTTAGCAATATTTGCTAAAATAGTATAAGCTATTTATGTTTACAGTAAACCAATTCCATGTTTCAACACCCCTAAAAGCGTCGAAATTAAAATTTTTCGTTTTTTTTTGATTTCAAAAATTGTGCTCTTTTTCGATAACACTTCAATTAACAAATTGAATTATAAAATAACTCTCGGAAAAAGTTTGAATAAGATCAATTTGCTTTTCGTTCTTCTTTAAAATATTTTTCTTCCTTAATTAAAAACCAAGAGAGATCATTTTTGCTTTTTGACTTTCAAGTGTTTGCTTTTTGAAGCTTGTTAATGACAAAAAAGATGAAGCAAAACAGTTCAAGTTTTGATCAATGAAGTTGGGATGTTAGAAAAAAAAGTTAAAAGAAGATTAAAAAAATGCAAAAAGATGTCGCTCCCGGGTGGGCTTGAACCACCAACCTTTCGGTTAACAGCCGAACGCGCTGCCGATTGCGCCACGGAAGCTGACATCTGAGAAAGGAAGGAAGAACAGACATTAAAAACTCTACACAAATATCAAAAAATTCGTTTTTTAAACAATATTTTATTAAACTTAATGTTTTTTGCTAAATGCTTCTGTCCATGTCACCTATATTAGTCTGGTTTTTACGATCCGATATATTCTTTAAGAATTGACAGTGTGAATTAAGTAAGCGGTGCAGCAAGCGTTTTTAATAACTATTATTAATTATAAAAGCTGAAAAAGGCTTCACCAAATAATGCATTTTTTAAAATAATATAAATGTTAATTAAATTGTCTAGACAGGAAATGCTTGTTAATATTTTTTTGCAACAACAAATTCGTTGAGTTTTTTAGTTAATTAAATCAAAATCAATTTGTATCCTTTTTCTGGTTTGTAAAGTAAACTTCTCAACTTTTTTCTTTAAGACTAAAACTAACATTATTGTTTAACGAACCAAAAAAGAAAAAAATATATATAAAATTTGTTCGATGTACTATCAATTTATTTTTTAAAGTTTTAAAACGAAAAAAACTTTCTAACAAAAATGCAATAGCGTAATTTGAGTTTAAATTGCAAAAATAAAATTATCAAAATTTTTATTAACAAAATGCTTTCTCCTGTTTTTTTGCTTCATTTTGTCTTACAATATACTGTATGAAAAGTCCATCGAAATATGTGTTTTCATTTTCCGTACTATTTTTTGCTCACTCATATCATTATCGTCGTCGTCATTAAGAAGCAAAATGTAAGCAAATGGTTTCCACGTTTGCATCTTTTCCACCTCCGCAAATGCACTCATTCTTTTGCTTACTTTAAAAAGCATAAATATTCTTTTTCGGATAATTCTTTATTTTTAAACCCTTTCTCTCTCATTCAATCATCATTGCTTTTGTCAAAAAAGAATTAACCCTTCATCCATCCATCTATCGTCAAAAGCAAAACAGAAAAATATATTTTTTCAATTTTAAAAGAAAGCAAAACTGAGGAAAGAGAAAATCTTGATGAAAAAAAGAGGTGGTTTGATGTTTCAATTGTGACCGATGGCTTTTATACTCCGAAACTACCTTTATGAAAAACAACAACAAATTTTGAGTTGTTTTTGTCAGCAGCAAAAAGATATGAATATTTCCACAAAAATGTTGAGTTTTTTCGTTTTTCACGTTTTAGCAAAATTTAATGACCTTCAAAAAACATAAAAACTTGTTTACAATTTTTTGTGATTTTTCCATAATTGATTACTATAGAATTATACGGTAGCAATTATCTCAAATATTGTTTTTCACGACATAATTTTTTATTTGATTGGTCATCAATGAAGATGAAAGTTATGGTATACTTCCGTGTTCAAAAGTCATAAAAATAATTTTGCAAAAAAAGTGTTTATTCATTCTTTGTTTTAAAACTTTACTTTTGTGTAACAAAAATAACAATTCTTTGTAAAGCTATACTTTCTTTGTTTCGTTATCCAAAATAACATATTCATTTTCGTACATTTTCGTAGAAAAATAAAAAAGGTTAGCAAACTTCCTTTTTCCCAATTTTTTCTGCAATTTTTAATCCTTTTTTTGTTTTATTTTCTTCCGAAAAAAATATGAAACAATCGCTGTTTTTAGAAAAGAAGTTTTTTTTTGTTTAAAAAAAGGTTTTTTGAAAGCAAAGATTGCAAAGATTTTTCAAAAACAAGGAAAAAACAGTTTTTTTCAGCAAACCAAGGATTAAATTGCGATATAAAAATGGATACAAAGAGTTTTTGACAGGAAAAGATTTCATAAATCCACAAATGATGACTCACTTCCTCATTGATGGCTTTATTTTGATTGTTAGTTTTTATGTTCTTTTTCATTCTGTAATTTTTTTTCATGTCTTTTTCAATATTCTCCTTTATTTTCATTGTTTTCTTTCAGTTTTACTTTGCTTTCTTTGCTTTTTCAATCTATCATTCATTTTTACCTCATTCATTTTTCACAACCTTCAAAAAAAGGAAGAAAAAATGTCTTTCAATTTTTCAATGCTTGCTTTTTCTTTTCTTCTTTGCTTTGCTTCAAAACACAAAAACATAATTTTAAGATTGAACCCATATTTATTCAAAAGAAAATGAAAGGGAAAAAATAATTCATAAAAACTACGTCGTTAAAAAGAAAAACAACAAATAATAAAAACTGATCAAAAAAATGATGTAATACAAAACAAACGATGCTTTTTTGACAGAAATATACAATTGTTTTTTTTCTTGAAACGAAAACTACAGTATAACAAATTAAAATTAAAGAAAAAAAGCGAAGATCGATACGATTTTTGTTTTAAAAAAATATAAAAAAAGTAAAAAGACCACATTATTTTTTTTGAATTATTTCATTGTTCATTTAAAATACATTTTGTTTGTTTTTTGCACGAAAAAAAAGATCTCGGAAAAGAAGAACCCTTTTTGAAAATGAAACAACTTTTTACAAAAAAGTTGCTTCGAACCAGGAGGAAAAAAATTAAAGTTGGAACAAAAAAAGCAGTAATAAATGAACTGAAAAAACTTATCATTTTTTTTCTAACAAAATAAAACCAACGGTTGAAGATCAACGGTACAAAATAAAAAAGAAGAAGATAAAACCACGGATAATTTAATTAAAGAAAATTAAAAACTAACAAAAAAACAACGGTAAAAAAATGACTCGATTCGGAAGTTTTTTTTGCTTAGAAAAATGCTATTCTTTTACTGTTTTTTAAATTTCAACAAAAAAAGTTTGGATAAAATTAAAGCTGCCATGAAATTTCATTTTTCAAAATATCTTCTTTTTTTCTTTTCAGGAGTCTTTTTTCTACAAAAGACTTTTTTATATGGGTCCTACATCGAATTTGCTCTTTTCATGGATTTTTAAGCTTAAATTTATCCTACATTTTTGTATTAATCAAAAAAAGTTAAATAAAAGAAGATAGAATTTTTCTAATTAGTGATCCCTGACTAATATTACACACACAACAACGTTTGTTTTTCTATACTTGAGTTGAATAATAATAAGCTAAGAGAGAAGAAGAATAATTTGAAAGATTTGAAATAATAAAAGCTACAGTAGTAAACAAGGAAGTATCTTTAAAGAAAATGAAGATCAGGGCAAAAAAAGAGAGAAAACAAAAGGATTTCATCATCCTTATCTCTCTTTTTTTAAAATTTGTTGTTCTAACGCGAAAAAGCTTGCTTTTTTTGATGACTCTGATCGATTGAAGTTTTAAAAAAACAAACAATATAAAAACACCTCGTATCGAGAGAATAATAAAAGAAAAAACTAACAGGGAAGGGGAAAAAACCATGGCCTCCGGGGCCTTTTTTATGGGACCTGCCGTTGACGGTATTTTTTTAAAGAAACTAAAGAAATTTAAATATATTTTTAACAACGAAGGCTTCAAACAATATAAAAAAAGTGCAAAGATCGATCGAGAAAAAAGAAAGTTTGAAATATTAAAAAATTGAACTATTTTTTTGAAGTGTGCTAAAAAATGAAAATAGAGAGAAATATCTTGCAACGAAAATAAAAAGTATTTTCTCATCTTCTTCAATGCTATGAAAAAAGATTTGTAAAAAGTGTCTATAAAAAAAAGAGAAGGAAAAGAAAAGTGTGTGAAAGATAAGATAGAGAAAGAAAGAGAGAGATATTACAGTATGTATAATATATATATAAAAGAAACAACTAATTGGAAGTAATAACAACTAACGAAATTGAAAAAAACCTCGCATTGGAACAAGTGTGTCCAGCACAACTTGATCAGGTTGCTTCACTGGACGAGGAATTGGGATTGGAGTTGAAGTAGATTTTGGTGAAATAACTTCTTCATCACAGTGACGCTTTTCTGCAACAGAATCCCATTGAAAAGATTTTCGTTTACGTGCCATTGAAGCACCATCTTCATCCATAAAGAATACATCCAAGGCATCACAACCTTCTTCAATTTCATTATCAGATGTATCAAAATCAAAAATTTGAAGGGATCGATGATTGACATCTTTAGCAGAATATTCAAAAATATCATCATCAAACCATTTTTTGCTTTCAGCCTTTGATGCAAAATTCTTTGAAGATGTTGTATGTTTTTGTGAAGATGGCATAAATGTTGGATATGAATCTTCTTCTTCATCATTATCAGTTGGAACAGCTTGTGGAACAATTGCAGCAGCAGCAACGACTACATTGACCGGCATTGTAGAAATTGTTGTTGCTCTTGTTGCTCTTGTTATTGATGTTGAATTTCGTGAGGTAGAAGAAAATAATAATCCTGTTGATTGAATTGGAGATGTTGTTGCTCTTGAAGAAGAAGAAGTAGTTGATGCTGATCGACGTGTAAATAATGGTCCTGATCGAGTATTTGCTTCACGAGATGTTAAAAGATTTAAGCATTCATTGACTGGATAACTAAAAATGGATTGCATAAATTAAATTAAATATTTAATTTTTGCTTGTTTTAATCTGCTTTATCTCTTTTAATACTTTTTTTATCAATTATTTTGTACCCTCAAAGAAGCCATAATCGAAAACATTTTTAATCTCTCTGTAACCCATATATTTATATATTTGCATTGTATTATCTTTTTAATCCCCCCTCTTTCCCTGAAGGCATAGACGACAATCTATTTCTATCAATAAAAAATTTTACAAATCACGCAATAAAAAAAAGCAGCCATAAAACATCGCATTCAAAAATTGCAGCTGTAATAAAAAAACTAGGGCTATTTTAAACGTTAATTAGGGCCCATAAAAACCATAAAATAAAATATGTAAAAAAGCAAGCTAATGAGGCTGCTGCCTGCAGCTTTGACATAATCTCTTTTTTTCTTGTTTTTAGTATTCATAAATAAACAACTTTTTTCTTTTTTTAAGAATACTGTAATTTGAATCTTTTAAAAGTTCATTTAAAAATAATTGCGGGTTTACTGTATCGATGACCTTGGATGTGTGATGTCTATTTTTAAATACAATGTATTTCTATTTTTGGAAAAGATTTTTTATTGCCTTCGTTAAAGTTAAAAAAAACCATTTTGGGTTTTGTTTTCTTGAAATGATCAGAGAGGGAGAGACTGATTTGCGACCCCCTTTGATTTATTGCATTTCATACACTTTCTTTGATATAATTTAATTGCATTTTTTTAAGTTTCGTCACTTTTATTTTTTTGCCATGCTTTTTTCTATGGACTTTGATTTTTTGAGGATTTTAAAGTTTAAAGTTTTTTAAAGCTATCAACGAATAGCAGAAAAAGAAATGACAAAGAACAGAAATTTAGCCAGCGTCGCTGCTGCTGTTATTTTCCACCCTCGAAAAAAGAAAATGAAGCTGTAGGAGGGCTTAGGAAGGTAGGAAGGGAGAGAGAAAAAAAGTATTGACGTAGTGCGATCACCGTTTTTCTCCTTTCACAAACAACTCTTTTTTTCTGCAAAAAAACGAAAGAGAGATATCAGTAAACGTCGATGACAGCAAAAATGTCGATGACACCGACGACCCAAAGGGGTATTTTCTCTCTCTCCCCCCGAAGTAATAGCCGATAAAATGTTTTTGGCCTTGTTTCATTCAATTTTATTCTTCCAAGACAGATAAAAATGTTGTCTTAAAGATTGTTACTCCAAAAAAATAAATATTCAGAGATCACAAAGAAAGAACGAAATTGTTTTTTTTGTAGTCTTAATATTAAACACATATATAAAAAAGTTGTTTTTTCCAAAACATTTTTTGCAGACAACCAATTTTTTTTCATGCGTTTTAAAGCAGCATTGTTGTTTATCGAAATCAAATCACAATGGAAAAATGAAAAAAAAATCATTGATTTTTAACAATGCAAAAAAGTCTGTGTTTTTTTGCTCTTTCAAAAAAAAATATATGCAAAAAAAGCAAATAACAAAAAAAGATGCCTTAATCAAACGTGAACAGTGTTGGCGGTTTTTTGGTCTACGGTCT
>CABFKO010024412.1:0-19908 GCA_901766855.1 Panagrolaimus sp. ES5 | reverse complement strand
AGATGGTGTGTTCCGCTCGATTTGAAATTTCTGGTAGACAGTCTCTTAATGTTTTTTTTTTTTCAAAAAAGTGAAAGTGATGAGCAATGCCTGCCTGTATATCTTCGCCTCCTGTGTTTTAATGTTTTTCCGTTTTTATTTTGTTTTATTTTTTTCTCGATTAAAAAAATATACAAAGCTGCTGCTGCACTCTCTATTTTATTTGTTCATCATATTTTTTTTCAAAGCTTTTTTTTGATTATTCAAAATATGAAACTTTGCTTCTCTTTTTCTCATTTACACGGGATTTAAAAGAATAAAAAAAACAAATCACGTAAAACATGTTTTTTTGCAAGAGAGACAAAGATTTTGCAGCAGAAAGTGAGAATAAATTTAAGACATTTTAAAAGAGACATATTTTAATTTAACCCTTTTATTTAAAGCCTCATTCAAATTTTTTTGTAAGCAAAAAAGGATTTATTTGCTTTAATGAATTCAAATAATAATAAATAATAATAATATGGTTAATTTAATCCTCCTTTGTTCATTCATTCTGTTTGCCTGTCAAATCAAATTCAAATCAAACTTTTTGTTGATCCAAGTCCAAGTCCAAGGCAGAACACCTGTTTGAAATAAGCGTGCCAAAAAAAGGCAGCAATCAAAAATCATTGCTTGCCAAAAAAAATGAAAGCGGAGGAAATAAAACAAGTATTGGGTCGCGAAAGGTTAATCGTATAATTGTTTTCAAATAAATTTTTATATGATTTTTTTTCTTGATATTCCCCCCTTTGGTGAATAGGTCAAAAAAATGAGAGAAAAAACACAGCAAAAAATGACTTGATCTCTTTTTTTTTCCTGTCTGTCGCCACTTGTGTGCCATTTTCATAGTAAAAAGAAAAAGATCAAAAAAATGCCATGGCATATTTGATGACATTATTATTACATATCGACGATACACTTGGATACTTTTTTTATGTTTTTAAAAAAACGAAGACGAAGGAAAAATAACAAGAAGCAATAAATATATTTTTTGAACACCAAAAAATATCATCGCTGACAGCTGTTTTTTCTTCTCAGAAAAATTTAATGAAAAATTAATGTAAAAAAGCAAGTGAGTGTTCCGTTCTCTTTTCAACAAGCTGTTGACGGACAATAAACAAGTGAGATCACTTTTGAAAAAAATTGCTGCTGTCAATTTTTTTCAATTTTTAATACACTTTTTTTCTATCCCACTTTATTTTTTGACGCCTGCTTTTTTATATTACTACAGCTATTTTTCTTCTTCACATTTTTTTGCTCAAAAAAATTTTCCCATTAATTTTTGGTTACAAATTTTTTTGGTGTCATTGCTTCCAAAAAAACTACTAAAAAAAGATGCAATTTTGTTTTTCAATTACGAAAAAATAGTGTATAAATAAATAAAAACAATTGCAAAAAAACTAATATTTTTCTGAAAGAATGTTTATACTTCTCTCAATTTGCATCTTCTTCATTAAAAATGAGAAGGTTCAATTGCATAACTGAGTCCCTTTTTCTTTCACAGCAGGATGTCTTCCTTCCTTCGTTTCCCTTCGAATGCTGCTGACAATGAACAATTTTTCTTCTTCCGGTTTTTTTAAAAGCTAACTAACTGAAATTAAACGAACTGACTGACTGACCACCTTCTTTCCCATCAACAATAAATGTAAGGACAATCGAAGGAGGTGGTCACAATTTTTTGGTATCACTTTTTGTTTTTGGTTTGAAATTGTTTTTTTAAAGAAAAAAATTGCTGTGGGAAAAAAACAAAGGTTAGCAAAAAAATTAGGTAATTTTTTAAATTGAATGCCTGAGAAAGCAGCTGAAGCATTGCTACTGTAAGTCGGTGACCTTGTCCTCGTTATTATTCAATAAACTTTTCCTAAACGGATGTTTATCCATACAAGTTCCCGAGAAAACACAAAAAAAATATGAGGTAATCATTCCTACAGTATTCTTACCAAAAGAAGTTATATTTGTCCTTTTTTGTGTAATCTTTTTTTGTGCTTTTGTTGCAACAAAGTCATCCGGATTAATCGCAACAATCTTGCAAGATTTCCTTTTTCCAACACAAAAAAACTTCCGCTTTACCAAAGTTTTTTTTTTCAAAAAAAGAAGAAAAGTATTTATTGTAAAGTCAAGTGCAGTCCATTTTTTTCGGCAACCAAAAAAGTGCTAAACCACTTGAAAACTTGAGAATGTTGGCTTTTAGGTTTTTTAAACTTTTTGTATTTTTTTTTGGAAAAATACTTATAGACGCAAAAATGGCAGGCCTTTTTCTCTCATTTGAAAGTATCGGAGTTTGTTTCATTGCGCGCAAATTGCAATAAAGCCTTTTTTTGATGGAACCCGACAAAAAAAGGGGAAAGGAAGGAGATTACACGAAAGCTTTTTTCTCCCCATATGTCGCCAGTTGACGCTTGATTTTTGATTTTTTTTTCTTTAAAAGAGAAGAAAGCTGTTATGTTATGTGATACTTTTGACTTTAATAAAAACTCCTAAATCGGCATAAAATGAAAGAAAGAAGAAAAAAAGAAATGTAAACTTTTATAACCCAAAAATGAGGGAAGAAGGGATTTTAAGAGGGTATTAATACTTCCTTCACTTCATCGGAAAGTGGAAAATGAAGGGTATTTTTTCAAACAAGTCAAAAAAAAATGACAACAGATGTTGCGGAATTTTGTTTCAAAGCTTTTGCAAAGAAAGAATCAAAAAAAGGGGGGAAGATGATGATGACACAGGTGGTGGTAGAAAAAAAACAAACTTTTTAAAGAAACAAAAAATCATAGCTTTGAATTGTTAATGAAAGAGAACGAACGAGAAATAAAAATGACCAATAAAAAATTTCGATGACTAATTAATTGACCAAAAAAAGGATTGGATTCTTTTGATTAAAAAAAGCGCTAACAGCTGGTAGAAAAATAGCTTTTAAAAAATAAAGGCACCTGTGAAGGAAAAAAGGCAAATAAATAAACAAATTAGAAGATTCAACGAGATGTATATCGCGTTTCATCATTCTAAATTAAGCTTTTTTTAGCAAAATTTTGACAAAAAAAAGTCTATTATTGCTTCAAATGTTGGTTTTTTGACGTCAAGGGGACAATTTTTGGTTAGCATCATTTCCTGTGATTTTTGGCCACAACATTTTTTACAAGCTTTTTTGCGACAACAAAACCATCGAAAAATAGATGACTTTTCCATTTTTGTTTTGATTAAAAAATCACAAAAAGTCAATAATTTTGTATTTCAAGAATCGAAAGATTTTTTATTGCATAATATCGATACCCTCTTGAAGATAGAGGAGAAAGAAGTGCTTATGAGTCATGAGAAGAACGAATGAATTTTTTATGCAAATGATGATTTTCTGCAAAAAAATATGAAGAGGTAAGAGGCAAATAATGGTATTTATGAAGTTGCACTTGAAAGTGCAATAAACCGATTATTACGGTATTAAAATACATTAATAATGAATCTCGTTTCCATGTATTTTTTTAATAAAGCCCAAAAAATAAGGTCAATTTTGAAGGAAATAAAACATCTCATTTTCAAAATCCGTCATTTTTTAAGACGGGAAAAAAACGAATCAGTAATGTTGTTTTTTTAGGTGATGAGTGAAAATGAAAATAAAAAAACAAATAGAAAAAAATGCAGTGGTGGTGGTATGTGTAAACATTAAAATTGTAATTGATTGAAATGGATGATGAATTGATTGTTCTTAGAAAAGAAGGTTGTGAAAAAGAATTGATGCTTTTCATCACTGCTTTTTCGGAGAAGAATAAATGTTATTCAAAAAACCTTTTCCCCCAAAAAAATCATTGAAAAAAATATGGTTCATAAAATTTGTAAGCAATAAATTTAAGGGGAAGCGAGAGGTGGTGGTCGAGACAGGTGACTAATAAACTTGTGTTTAAATTTAATATTGGCTTTTGACGAGTCATTGCTTGCTACTTACATTATTTAAAGTTTTAAGTTTTTCATAAACATTTTTTAAACTGTACTTTTTTTGTTCGTGTCCTTGTAAGATTTTTGAAGCAGAAATAACCGTTTGTACATGACAAAATAATATCTCGTCATTATCTTATTTAAAAATGAGCTCACTCACTTAAGTGACATAAAGAAAAAAAACCTTCATCACATTTCTTTTCTTTCTTTTTTCTTCATTTGCCTATTTGATATCCCTATAATTTCGCGCTCCATCAGTTGAATTGCGCAAGAAATGGCACTATCTCGAGAAAAAGAGAAAAAGAAAGAAGTTTGAGTGAAAACGAAAACGAAGAGAAAATTGAGAAGCCAAGGCCGTTTTGTGCAACAAAGAAATATGCAAGAAAAACAAAACTGATGATGCGCGTCCTCGAGAATGGATTATTAAAGCTTCAACACTTTTTTAGCAGAAAAACAAAACTTCCATCTTTTCTCGCATCAAAGCAAACGGATAATTATATAAATATTTTTTCTTATAAATATGGTGCAAAATTATAATAAAAGTAATAATTAAAACTTACTTTTGGTTTATCTTCCGTTGCAACATAAACGCCATTTAAGGAAATTGAAAGATAAACGAATTGCGGAATTAAATCGGAATTTGACACTTTGTCCATTCGTCGTTGAAGGGAATCTGATGTGATTTTACGAACTGTGTATGAACCAAGATACTGTAAAATAATATTTCTTTAATAAATAATTTACACAGTAAAAATAATAAGCAGCGGTTCGACAAATGATAGTAACAAAAATTTAAAAAAAGGTATTTTTTTGTTACTGTCACAAAAAGCAGCTGTGTCATGTTAAAAAAAGTTAGATGATTTTTTGCATAAAAAATTTTCAATAAAAGTTTTGAAATGAAAAATAAAGTGAAAATTCGAAAAATTTCAAAGCAAACCTGAATATTCCATGACATAATAAAAGGTGCTGGAGACTTCATAATTTTCTTCTGTCGTCCAAAAAGAAACACAAAGAATGGAATAATAAAAACACTAACACAAAAAAAACTTCTTCTTCTTTTCTGTGATGTTAAAAAATGCCGACAGCGATAACAAATTTATGTGCCGCACCTGCCTTTTTATACCCTTACACGATACTTTCACGCTTCTTCTGTTTTTAAAAAATCAAAATATATCAGCAGCACCAAAATAATAACCAAAAATAAAAAACTGATGTTCGTTCTTCTTTTCTTTTGTGTTTTTGTCGTTGTTTAAATTACGATGAAATACCCCTTAGGCAGCAGAAAAATTTGAAAATGAGATTTTATTAAAATTCTTCCGTTCGCTCCAAAAATTGCAAACAAAAGTGATAAAAGTTTTTCCTTCTTTTTTTTCTAATTTAAAGATATAGATCCTGAAAATGAAAAGAAGTTGAAATTGATTGAGTAATGGTGTTACATTTGCTGTTTTTTGTTTGTCGTCAAACATAAACAGCATCAACACAACATTTGGATACAGTTTTTTTTCAAAAAAATATGAATGAATTGGCCTGAAGAAGGTCAAATACGCGCAAAAGTGTGAAAAAACCTGGAAGGCAAAAAGATACTAAAAAGAAGAGTGGGCTCTTATTTAAAAATTATTGGACTAAAATTAATTGAAGTGGGGCCAAAAATGGATTACAAATATATTCAACAGTGTTTTACAGGGATTATGCAAATGTAAGCTCTTGAGAATATTAAGGACTAATAATCATCATGAAAAGATTAAACTTGCTTAAAATTATTTAATTACAAGTTCAGGGATACTGTAAAAAGAAAATTTTTTTTAAAAATATGCCCAAAAGCAGTTTTTATGAAATCAGCTGGTTCAAAGACATTTTTTTAAAAAATGGAACAGAAAAATAAAAAAAGACGAACAAAGGATTTTAAAAAATTATTTGATTGATCACATCAGCCTTTTCAAGGATTTCTATTTTGCTGCTAAAGGATATGAAAAAATAAATAAAAATTTTAGATCGAAAAATATTCAATATTGCCAATTCTCGAATGCTTGAAACGTCCGGAAATGAGTTCAAAATCGCGTAACAAAACCTCCAAAAATTTTTTGGGTGGACTCCGCCTCCAATTTTTTTCCCTCTTTTTCTTTCCCTCTTTTTTTTCTCTCTAACTCTGTCTCACTAAGAGGCGGTACAAAAGGGGTCAAGCGCGCGCCAGTCTATTGTTTGGCAATTTATAAAAACTACTTTATTTTCATTCCACGGCATCAAATGCCATTTTTTATGCCTTCTTTTTTTCTTCAAAAAACTCTTAATTTCATCTTTTTTTTAAATGAGAAAAGGAAATAAACAAAGCACCATATTTCATAACCAATCAAAATTCAAATATTTGAAAATAATAGAAAAAGAGAAAGAGATTTATTCAAATCTAGCAAAAACTTGAAGTGAAAAAATAAAAAAAGCGATATCTTTCTTATCTCATTTATTAATCGTGCAAAAAGCAAGACAAAAAAGTGTGAGAAGTGTTCGATCACATAAATTTTAAGTCTCAATGCGCAAGAAGGATATCTCTCTCTCTCTATTTTTCTAAATCCTTTTATCTAAATTACCCTTAGGGAAAGAAAATATACTCAAATAATTGCAATCAAAAAATAAGATATAAGTTTTATCTAAAATCATTCACTATCAAAAACGAAAAAAGCAATTTAAAAAAGAAATAAATAAATCCATAAAATGATAACATAGTGAAAATTTAAATAACCAGACAGTTGAAACAAAACTGAAAGAAATCATTTTTTAAATAAAAATTTTATACCTAGTCTTTTTTTCAGGATAATAAAAAAATCAAAAAAGGACAAAAATGGGGTTCAAGCGTAAAAATATTGCAACAGCAGTCAAAAAAATAAGAAATCACATTCAAACAAGGCCATTAACAACTTTTTTCTGGCGCCTTAAATTTATTGAAAACTCAAAAAAAACTTTTCATTTTTTTGCTTCTTTGTTCCGCTCGCACAACTTTGATTTTCCAAATCTTAGCAAAAAATTGAATTGAACATTTTATTACGATCAAATATTTTTCTCATTCTCACGTCGAAAAAATGAGAAGCCCATAATTTTTTCAAGTCTCAGGTTATGGGAACATTTATTAAATTAAAAACCAAAGAAAAAGTGTAAAAAGCAAAGTTCAAGCTTTAATGAGAATTAGAGTACCTTATTCTATAGACATTAATTTTTTTACCAAATAAAACGTATTTGTTCAAAAATTTCACTTAAAAATATAACCGTAAAAAAGACAAGAAAATTATAAAAGTGTTATAATTTTAATAAATGAAAAGAAAGGATAAAAAATTCTTTGTTTAAATTTTTGATCAAAATTAGTTGTGATTCGTGTTTTTGGTATCAATATTCTTTGTTTCAAGAGAAATATTTGAAAAAGTGACATTAAATATCGCAAAAACGAAAGTAAACAGAAAAAAAAGAAGAAAGAGTCTTTTGTTTTTGCAAAAACGTTCTAAAAACAAAAGAAGGAAAGAAAAAAAGTAAAATTTAAATTTTGTACAAAAGTAAAAAAAGGATAACTTCCGTTTAATAAAATTTACAGGCAAAAAATACAAAGAAAAATTTCGTGCATAATTTTTAAAAAAATTTAACAAGAAAATAATCGACGACAAAAACAATATTGAAAATTGCCAAAGACAAAAAAAAGAAAAATAGATACAATGTATCTTTTTTTCCTTTTTTTTCTTGTTGATTGCTGTTTTAAAGACACCGACACACTATACATTATACGATCCAAAAAAAAGAGAAAAGAAAAAAACGGCAATTAAAACAAAAGAAGAAGAAAAACGATGGAAGACAAATCGAGAGATAATATCCGTTATAAATGCCAATAAATTGAATAGAAATGAAACAAAATAACTATACTCTTCTTTTTTCGTTCAACTAATCACTTTCTTTTTCATGTACTTCAAATAAAAAAAGTTTTGTATGAATCGAAGAAGGGCCCCCAGATTAAGCGTGCCATTGAATTTATTCTTTTTATTTTAAAAAACGGAGGTTAAATGCAACTCAAAAAATTACTTTTTATCCTTTACTTCCGAATTGACAGTTTTCAAGTGGGAGTTTTTCCTCTTTTTTTGTATTTCCAGAGAAAAAGAGATAGAAGAGGTAGACGATCGAAAACGGTCTGAACACAAGTATAGTCTAAGAGATAAAAAATGGATTAAGTCAATTTTAATACACTCTTTTTTTAATATTGATTTCAAGGTAGCAACATTTGTTCTTGAATGGATTGGTATATCTGCCTTCCTTTTTTTCTTGGTTATAAGAAAAATTGGAAACTTGCAAAAAAACACGTGCATTTCTTCTGTCATGGCTATTATTTAATAATGAAAATAAAATGTGTGAAAGTTCCTCTTTTTATCATTTAAAGTTCTGAAAGTAAACACTGAAAACTGTTTTTTAAAATTACATTTTCTTTTTGGAATCAATGACGTTTTTCAGATTAAATAATCCCAAAATTTTGCTTTAGAGTTAGTGTTTTTCAAATCATTAAATATAAAAAATGATTTTTTGATGCAATACTTGTATTAATCACCTAAAAAACAAAGCTTTCGTAAAAAAGATCAAGATAGCATAAATGACATAGGCTATAACATTTTTAATAGTCTTTCTTCGTTTTAGCTTTTATAGCACTTTTATAGCTATTTTGCGGTCGCTGCTTTATTACACCTTTAATAATAAAAATTTTATGTTTCTTCAGGAAACATAAAAATAACTCATTTTAATTGATATAACTGTTATTGCGTCACAATAAATAACAACTGTTATCTTTTATTCAGATTTTTCATTTTATTATTATTTAAAGTCCTAAATTTTTAGGATTTATGCTTCCATAAATTTATTTTAGATTGACCTTATGAAATAAAAAATATTTTTATGTTCTTTTTTCGGTTGCAACAATTGTACTTATGAAAATGGATCTTTGAATTGCAATGAAAGGAAAAGGACAAATGTTTTTGAGTAAAAAATGCGCTTTTGCTTTTTTAATACTTGCATACACATTATTAAACGAAAAAAGAAAAAAATTAAGAAATTTTTAAGCTTTAAATTTGAACATTTGCCCTTTAAATATATCTGAAAACTAGACGAAGCTTTTTATTAATCTTTTAAACTACTAACTTTTTAATTTTAGGTAGTTGAGAAGAAGAACTCACTGAAAAAATATGAATAAGATTACCTAATAATAATATGCATATGTATATGACTACAAAATAAAAGAAATTATTCACCATCCCCCTTTTTTCTGAAAGTTCACAGAAAACAATATAAAAAGATGAATTAAACAGCATACATCAAACACAAACTCCACTTTAACATACATTTTTAAACACACTTATATAAAGAAATTTTAAAATTTGTGGTGTGTGATTATTCTTCACTGTTCTTTTTTCATTTATTTTTTTAATTCATTGAACTTTTGCGTTTTTAAAACAAAAAAAGTGGTGATAAATGTCTCCAGAAAATTGTTGTATTTGTAACTATCCTGCACAGGGATATCATTTCGGTGCAAATTGTTGCAAAGCTTGTGCTGCATTTTTCAGGTAATTAAATTTGAATTTTTTTTATTGATAACAAAAAAAATACCTTTCCTTTTTAGAAGATCGTGTGCAGAAAATAAAAGATACAAATGTCGTGAAAAGGGTAACTGTGCGATTAAATTTGAGCACAGAAATAATTGTAGAAGTTGTAGATTAACGAAATGCTTTTATTTTGGTATGAAAAAAGGTTTGTTCGTTTTATCACTGTTTTTGGTCTTTTTATAAACATTTTCACGCTTCACTATGACATTTGATAGTAACTCCTTTTTCGATTTTGCTTTTGTTTTGCTTACTATAGTTTTAACAGTAACATATTTTTTAAAATGTTTTCTTTTTTCTTTCACAAGAGGATTTTAATCATCCCTATTATTTTTTTTTCAGATTGTGTTGACATTTCAACATATCAGCCAACATCTATTTCTCCGGATACTCATGCTTCAACGTCTGTATCGCCCATATCACAATCACATGTTTTAAATAATTTTGAAAAATTGCATTCAAATTTTTTTGAGTGCCAAATTTCACTTTTTAAATTGATGAACTCTGAAAATTCCATATTTTCTGTAACTCAAGAATTTCAAGCAATAACAATGGAAAATCATAATTATATGGAAAAAGGAAGCGCAGAATTAATTGCAAATCTTTTAACCGAAAATTTTCCGTTGTTTCGATATCTTTCTAAAAATGATAAACAAAAAATATTTGGTCCTTTTGCTGTGAGATTTATCAATTTACATCGATGTTGGTTAACTTCCAAATATTTTACGGACAATGAAAAAATAGCTTTTCATTATGGCGTTTACTACCATTTTGATGAAATTGAAAAAATATTTGGTGAAGAAGCTAAAAAAGAGGACATTCGTAAATTAATATTACCTTTGAAAAAAATCTTGCTACGATTTTCTCAAAAAGTCGGAATATTGGATCTGTCGGAAATTGAACGAGGGGCTTTGATAGCATTAATAATGTATCAACAAAGCAAGTTTTGCCTTTTTTCTTAGATTGCAAGTAACAATTAATTTTAGTGGAAGTGGAACTGATGCTTGCAGCAGTATACGAAGCCCAAAAAGATCTTTTAAGTGCATTGCATTCACATCTTATTCAAATTTATGGCATGACTTCAGGAGGAATTCGATTTGCTCAGATTGTTTCAACTTTGACTGATTTGGAAGTAAGCATTTTTTGAGTTTTTTGTAAAAATCTGTTACTGTCATTTTGTCATTGCAGTGCTGTAAAACACTGCAATTACAAAATTCTCTTCTAAACGTTTTTTTAAATTTTGTATTTGTTGCTTTTAAAAAGTGTACATACGAAACAAAATCCAATCCGTTTTTTTATTTTGCAGGTAATTTCAAACAGTTGGAACAATATGATTATTTTGGGAAATTTGGCTGTTCCAAGATATGAGCAAATTTTCTTACTTGTTTCTGACACACTTTCACCAAAATAAAATCCATATTCCATAAATATGTTCTTCATGTTTATCAAGCTTCAAAGAATAAGAAGAAGGAGGATAAAAAAGGAAAAGAGATGTCACAACATTTTTCTTAACAAAATTTAGTTTAGCTTTCAATTCCTTTGGGATGGTTTAAAAAAAAGCGAAAGAGAAGGGAGAGGGAAAAAAGAGATTGAATATACTTTCTCTTTTTTCGTTTGTTATTATTGTTGTTGTTTTGTTTGGGAATAAGTATGAAAACCATTTTCTTCTTCCATTTTTATATATCTCCAAGACTTTTAGACTTGGCTTTTTCCTCCTCTTTTTCTTTCCCATTTCCCTCCAAATATAAGCAGCATTTGACAAAGAAAAATGCTTGGACCGGAAAAAACTGCCAAAACTGCATTACCCTCCTCTTTTTTTTTTGAAAGAAAAAAATAGAAAAGAAAGCATTTCTCTATATTTTTTGACGAACAAAAAAATGTTGTCAAACTCTAAATTATATTCCCTCTTTTTTCTATGATTTTTATTGTTAATAAAATTGTTTCTGTAAATATTTGAAATATTATTTGTAAATATCAATCTTCTATAATTGTTTAATTGAATGATAAATGTGTTAACATATAAAATGTGTTTTACCTTTCTCCAATCACGCTTCAATCAATCAAAAAATGCCATTTAGCTTTTCTTCTAAAAAAACAACAACAAATTGCGATCAATGAATAGTTTTTTTGTTTTTCACATTTTTTCAATCCAAGAGAAGTTTTTTCTTTTTTGGCACAACTTTTTTTTGTAAAAATCTGTTTTTTTTAAACAACGGCATTTTTGCTATTTCTTTTTCTTATTTTTTCATAATCTATCAAAATTTACGTTTTAAAAAATGAATTAAAAGCCTTTTTTTGCTGGCACCATTTTCTAAACATTCAAAGATGCATCAAATTCTATTCTATTCCATTTCATTTTTGTGCCAGATGTCACGATTTTTTTCCTTGGAGCCCCAAAAATTTTTTTGGTTAAATTTTTAAACGAGAGGAAATGCAATAAAACTTTTTTTTTAAATTTGGCGTTTCTTTTGCTTTTTTTCTTCAGTTCAGTTCAGCTCTGCTTCATCTCTCGTCCGTTTAACATTCGAAGGAAAAAACTTTGTTTTCAACTTTTATTTCTCTCTAAAATTAGATGTTTTCATTTTTTTCTCACAAATGTTTTTGGCAAACTAAACAAAATTAAACTTTAAAACATTTGATTATCAAAAAAAATATACATATATAAAACAAAATTTGATTCTTTCTAAAGTCAAAAAATAATAGTACGGAGAAAAAAGGGGTAAAGTTTCATCTTTCATTCTTTCATATTTTATTTCTTGAAAGCGCTTATCCCCCCTCCTCTTGATGGTGATGATGATGTTGCCATTTTTTCTTCCCTATATTTCTTCCTTCAATTTTTTGAACAAAAATGCAAAAAAAGCAGCTCAAAATCGTTAATCGTATTGACAGCAGGACACAAAGAAAAAGTCCCCATTCTTTTGAGACAAAATTTTTTAACTAAAAAACTTAACTTCCGACCCCCATGAAATTTATCAATATTTGACATAAAAGAACAAAAACAATAACACATGTGTGTGTGCCATTGAAAAGGAGGAAAAGATATAATTGCAAAGGTTTCTTTCTAAAATTTAGTTTTTTTGTTTATAACTTTTATTTAGCAATTTTTTTCTACAATTGTCTTACTGTAACTAATTTTAATGCTTTTTTGGTCACCATTTTTATTATTTAAAAGTTATTTAAATTGTCATATTCCTCCATTTTTAACAGTTGTTTTTTTTGTTTATCAGCAGCAGCAGTAAAAATGACACATTCACACATATTTGCACCACTTTGATGAATTTTTTTTACTTAAGTTATAAATAGCAAAAAAAATACATGGCTGATGCATCTCTGTCTCTTTTTTGTGCCCCTCTCAAAAAACTTAATTATTTTTTTGATGCAAAAAAAGTTTTTATGTCAAAATTGGCAACAACAGCAACTTTGTAAAAATGCTTGAGCTCTAAGTTTAGGGAATCCGGCTGAAAAAATTTTTGTAATAAAATTTCAAAAATTAATTAATTTAAAGTTTTACAACTGTAATTTTTGTGTACTGTATCTCTTTTTACTTAAATCCGCGACTATCAAATATTTTTCAAATTTTTTGTTATTTAATATTTTTAAATTACATATTATTTAGCTTAAAATATTGTCATTTATTTCACCTAAAAATTATGGGTGAACTAAATGAATTTAAATGTTCTCAATCTTTTACGTATGAATGTCATTCACCAAATTGTTGTGAATCGTATCATCAAAGATTTATTTTTTTAATATTTACTGGATGTTGCTTGGTAATGGCATTGGTAATAATTAGTCCTAATTAATAATTGGTAATAATTAATAATAATAATTAGGTAATAATTGCAGTCTGGATTGTATTAGCTTTACGGCCTCGTCCAGTTTCGGCACGAATTGAACAAAAGCGTCGAAGTACTGGCGTTGAAGTTTCAGAAATTGAATTAAAATCTAATGAAGAAACAAAATATTTGAGACGAATGTCAGAAATTAAGTATGTCCCTTTTTATATCCAATTTCATTCTAACGTTAACATTATTTTTAGCCCAAATGCCAAGCATCAACAATATGTTTAAAAAACGTTCAAAAACAAAGCTTTACACCAACACCATAAATTGTATAATACTTTTTTTATTTAATATTTAGATAATTTACAGTATTTTTTAATAGTTAAATAAGTGAATAAATATAAAATAGTTTTTTTTAACATATCACAGATTAATTAATTTGCAATAACTGGCAAAAACAAACAAAGTTGAGCTTGAATAACAAATGGAAGATCAGTTGATGATGAATTATAAAGTCGAATAAGGCCAGCAAGGGGACGTAAACATGAATAACTAAAAATACAGTATTTTAAAAGTCTAAAAACGATTACAAGACACTTACTCATTAAATTCCAAACAAAGTTTTCCTTCTTTTTCAAAAAGTTTTTCCAATACAGTATTTTTGCCATCATCAATTTTTTGTTGAAGAAGATTTGTTAAAATTATTTGATTTGCCGTTGCATCATACATTTCTTTTCGCTGTGGATCACATGTTTTTGCTTTTTCAAGAAAATACTTAACTTCGATTTCGGTTTCATTATTTATTCCAGAAATAAGAGGCAAAACAAATGCAGATAAACAAATTTCCCATGGATTTGATTCTTCATTATCTCTCATTAATTCTTGACAAATTTTATAGAAAGTTTTTAAGCATTCTTCAACTTCTGGTGACATTTCTTTTGGATTTGGAGAATAAATCTAAAAATATTATAAGTTATTTTGTTTTTATTTTCAAAGACATACTTTATTAAGAAGAGTTGAATTGATATATCTGCGTTTTGGGGATTCAACCAAAGAAAAATCAGAAGTTTCTTTTAATTTTGAATCAAAAAGATTGATTGAAGCTTTTGAATAAATGTCCCAAATTCGAGAAGAAATATTGCTTAAATTAACGGTGGTGGTTTTTCCTCTCTAAAATACAGTAATGCAAAAGAGTAAGAAAAGACAAAGAAAAAATCACCGGTTTCCATTCTTGATTATTAATATCAATTTCAATAAATTTTTTAAGTTCTTCAGTTGTGCAAGAATTGTATAAAACTAATGTTGAATGATAATTTCCATCAACCATTTCATTATCAGTAAAAGAAATAACATTTTCAAGTCCTTTCTTTGTTTCTTTTTGATTAAAAAATCTATCAATTAACCAATTGACATATGTCCATGCCGTTTGATCTTCACTATTCACAACACAAACTTCCGTAACATTCTTAAAACAATAATTAAAAAGCATAAAAGAATAAACAAAAAATTACCCGAATTTCATCAACAAACATCTCATCAGTAATTTCTCCACCAGCTTCAAGTAAAATATTAATTCGATAATGCCAAGCAGAATAATTACTTGGATTTTTTTCAACCATTTTCTTTGAAAATTCCAGTTCTTCATCCATTGTACGATTTAAAAGTTGAACAATATAACGCCGATAATCCCAAACATGAAAATTTCGACTATCAAAAGTTAAAGCTTTTTCACAAATTTCAATTTCACGTTTTAGTGGAGGATTGGAATATAGCTCCATTAAAAATCTTCTATGATTCCATGCAGAATAAGATTTTGGATTATGAAATAATGCTTCTTCAGAAAGTTTTGTATCTCGATCAAGTAAATCATCAAATGTTGGAAGTGGACATTTTGGCTTCAATGGTTCATTAAATGTTTCTTTCGTCGACTCTTCAATCTTTGATTCATCATTATCTTGCTTTTCCATCATGAATTCTTCAAGTTCTGGCTTTTTATAAGGTTCAGTAGCATCAAATGATTGAAAATTTGCTTCAAGAACTTCCGGATTTGGAACAGATGAAGCATCACCACCAGCTGCAGCATCAGATTTTTCTTCAACTTCTTCATCAATTTCTTTTGTAGATACTTTTTCATCAGGAATTAACCCTTTCTTTTTTGCCAATTTCGTTATTTCATCTTCATGAAAAATTGTATATGATGGATCTGCTTCCATTTTCTAAAGTATAATAGATTTATATATCTTTCAAGAGCGAAAAACAATCATACCTGTTTAATTTTCAACAAAACATTTCTTCGCATTATCCAAAATGTATATAAATCAGGAATAGATTTTAAAATAATTTCAGATAAATCCAAAAATTCTCTTTCATGTCCATCAATATTTTTAAATGTTGCAAAAATCTTTTTTCGAAGAGCATCAACTTCATGACATTTCTTTTGGCGTTTAGCTTCTCGAGCTATCCGAGCACTTTCTTCCACTTTTTTTATGCTGTGCATATTTTACAATAAAAAGTTATACGTGAAGAGAAAAGTTTTAAAGAATTTAATCAAAATTTGATGATTTTTATTAAAAATTTTAAAAACATGAGTTTGACATTGCATTTTGGCGTGAAAACATATTTTGCCAATGTAATAGATGATCCAATCCGAACGTTCCAGCATAGATCTTTTCGAGTCTTTTCCATTTAAAAACAAAAAATCGTTTTAAAAATATTTATTTAAAATTCATGCAATTACAAAAATATCGACAGTTATTTAAAGTTAAAAATAACTAGCATATGGGAATCCGTTTCCATATCCAAAACCATTTCCATGTCCATTACCGTAACCAGATCCACCATAAAATGGAGCATATCCCCATCCATGATGATGTCCACTGCCATAATCATCAGCATGTCCACCTTCGTGACCTAAACCATGTTCAATACCGTATCCATGACCATATCCTCCACCATATGGATATCCATGGCCAGATCCATGATGCCCAAAACCAATATGTCCACCATTACCTTCAAAGGGGGCAGCAATATCAGAAACAGTAACGGCAATTAAAGCAAAAACACAAATAATGTAAAAGCTGGACACCATATTTTTTCAAGCAAACTCAATAAGCAATTTTTTAATGAAATTGCTTGTTGGATGCTTGGGTGGAAGATTTAAATATGCATCTGATTTGTCTTCAAAACATTTTTTCATGCAATTTTTCTTCGTAGCAAAAAATTAATGATGTTGCCCCAATAATAATTTTATATTTTCAGAAAGTAATACAAAGAGAGAAAAAAACAGGAATTTATTATCCATCGTTTTTTTTCTATGGCAAATTTCTTTTATTTTCCAGTTTTTAATTTACACCTACAAAAAATATCATTGCAAAAAAGTTGTTCCTTACTTTTGTTTCGTGACTTGTGTTTAAGTTTTTTTGTCGTTCAAAAAACTACAGTAGATTTAAGAAAAAAAGTCATGATAAAATTTATTAAAAGTTCTTTAAAAGCTTTATAAATGAATGTATTAGATATTAGATTTTTGAAGAGCTCTTCGAAGTTCTACAGTTGCCATAGTTTGATGAGCAAATGCAATTGGAATTTTACCTTCTTTTTTGTATACATTTGCCGTTAAATATGACATTGTTTTGCCTTCTTTAGGACTTTTTGTTTCAATAATAATTGTTTCACCAATTTTTGCAGATCCAATAAAGCTTATTGCAATGGATACTGTAACTCGATGATTTGGATCAACAGTATGTGAAGTATGAGAGGCACAAATATCGATTAATGTGGTTAAACAACCACCATGAAGAAATCCATGTGTATTTGAATGATCTTTGGCAACCGTAAATTCATAGAAGAAATGACCTGGTGAAGCTGCAATTATTTCACACTAAAATATATTATTAAATATTACGGTATCAAAAACATGAAAATTTACATTTTTAGCAAAATATGAAAAACTTTTTTGCCATTCAAAAGTTTCCCAATCAAGTTTTCGTGATTCCATGAATTCTAAATATTCTTTTGTTGATGGAATCTTATTGGTTACAATTTTTTCATTATCAACTTTCAGAGGTCTTTTAATTGAAGAATTTAATCCAATCACAGCCAAAGTTTGTTTTGCAGTTGCTAATAAAGTGAGATTTTCTTTTAACAAAATTCTTCCTTCTAAAAATAATAAATTATTTTTAATGGCTAACGCTTTTGCTTCAATAAGTAAAATATCATTTAATCTTGCAGCATTTATATAACTAAAAAAATGTTTTATTGGGGTTTGAAGTTAAATTTATTAGCTCACGTAATTACCAAATCTGCAGTAACCGTCATTTGTGGTACCGTGCCTTCAGGGGACCAAAAACAGAAACCCATACAGGTATCTAATAATGTTGCAATGCAACCACCATGTGCCATTCCAATTAAATTCATTGATTCTTTGGATACTGTATATTCAAATGAAACTTTTCCAGGCTCAATTGAAATGGGTTTACACTAAAATAAAATTACATTTAAAAAAATGCCAAAATTTTATAATGACAAACTTTTGAAGCATGTTTCATAAAATTATTATTCCATTCTTTTGGGTGCCAATATTCCTTAAATTTTTCAAGAAGTTTTTCTTTTTCAGTATCACTTAAATTTGAATTCATCTTTTTTTAAGCTCAACGAGAAAACGTAACATTAAAAATAGATCAGTGAAAAGATTACGGTAGATAAAAAAGTGGTTTAAAAACCGAACTATGAGTTATTAATATTTCTGTTAAAAAGAGTAAAATATTTATGTTAAATTTTGGAAAAAGTTATGGTTACAAAAGGGGTACTGTATGTTGTAAATTTAAATTTTTGATTTTGAAACATGTTTTGCAACGGCCATGGTTTGAGTTCCACGAGCAATTAATTCTATTTTATTATTGCTATCTTTTTTATAAACTTTAGCTTTCAAAAATGTAAAGCGGCTTCCTCTTTTGATTGTTTTACAATCAATAAATATTTTTTCACCCATTTTTGCTGTCCCAAAATACCTGCAATTTTATATCTTTTAATGGATATTAATATAGCTTTCACAAACGTAATATATAAATCAGCAGTAACTCCAGGCTGTTGTTTTGTTAAAGCTAAAAATGCCGGTGACGCCATTAAAATATCTAATAAAGTTGCCAAACATCCATTATGAAGATTATTTTCAGAATCTAAATCTTCTTCGACAACAGAAAATTCAAATAAAACTTGCCCAAAATTAGCTTCGACAATTTTACATCGCTTTAAAATTGTATAAATTCCTTAAAAATTACGTATTTTAAAATATTTTAACTCAATTACAGTATCCCAACCTTCTGTTGGAAGTGAAGAATAACCTTTTTGAAGGTTCTCTCGAAATTCTTCAATATCCATTTCTGTTTTTAAAAAAGATGTCTTTAATAATTAAATATGATTAACAAAAGATAAAACATGAATTAAAATATCACTTCAAAATGACAAAATTACAGTAATTGAAAATGTATTTATTCATTAAAATTTTTTTATTATTATTATTTTATTTGCATGCCCGATCACATGCTGATAAACAACAAATTTAAATAAAATACAGTACAAATGATACAGTATAAAATAAATAATTAAATTACAATCAAAACCTAAATAAATAACTTTTTTTTGAAGCCCTTTTTAAATGACATGTTTTAAAATTTAAACTTCCATTAAGGTAGTCATTAAAAAATTGAAGGTCATACTTATTCCACCTAGATTCTAACGTTTCACTTTTAGACTCGATTAATTTTCCAAGCGTGATTAATTTATCCTCAAAAGGTTCATTTGAATATTCTCTTAAAGTTTTGCAACGCAGAAGAATATTCCTAATTGCTACTCGCTGAACTTTTTCAAGCTTGTCGATCAATTTAATCTTTGTTGGATTAAAAACTGATGTTGAGAATTCAACAGGTGGTCTAACGTAAGCGGTATACATGTGATACAAAAGGTTAAGAGAAGTGGATTTAAGCCCCTTAAACAACATAAATAAACGTGCTAAAGCTTTTTTGGAGATAGTGTTTACATGTTTATCCCAGCTCATAATTAATCCCAAATCTCAAATGGAAGATTGGTTGTTAGGAAGCTTTGTGCCGTCGAAAAAGTAAGAAAAGTGGGGATTTTTCTTTGGTAAGCAATGTAACACGTTGCATTTGTT
This sequence comes from Panagrolaimus sp. ES5, assembly GCA_901766855.1. Taxonomy (NCBI): domain Eukaryota; kingdom Metazoa; phylum Nematoda; class Chromadorea; order Rhabditida; family Panagrolaimidae; genus Panagrolaimus; species Panagrolaimus sp. ES5. Next base: position 409 of record CABFKO010024412.1, on the reverse strand, counting down.
TATTGCAAGTGTAAGTTCATTTTCAGCTACCCACAGTTCCAATTTTTTCAGAAAAGAGTGAAGAGGAGAGTTTGTTGGACGAAGTACAACAGAAACTGCTTTTAAGTCGTCAGCAAACAGTTCGAGCATAACTCCCGATGTTTCACAAAAGGATACAAGATCAGCAATAAAAATGGAGAAAAGAATAGGACCCAACTTTGCACCTTGAGGTACCCCAGAATTTACATCATAACATTCGGAAAAACGTTGTCCTATTTTAACTTTAAATTTTCGGTCAGACAGGAAAGCTTGAATCCAAGCAATACAGAATTTGGAATTTTAGCAGCTTTTAGTTTAAGAAAAAGGATAGAGTGTTTTAGTCAGTGTTTTCCCGATTCCGATTCCAATTCCGATTCCTCGATTCCGATTC
>CABFKO010024400.1:9733-21514 GCA_901766855.1 Panagrolaimus sp. ES5 | reverse complement strand
ACAAGTCCATCACGAACTGAAATTGTTTTGGATATGAATGAAGGAGGTCGCCATCCAGCAATTTATGCTGAACGAACACAACTTCCTATTTTTTCGCGGGTAAACATTCAAAATCCAAGTAAGTATAAATTTCTTTAATAGAAACATTAATGTAATCAACATTGAACAAATAATTTACAAATTACATTGTTATAGTTCATGTAACCAAATTAAGTAGTCATCAAACATCAATTCAAGAAGAAAAGCTGTATGGAATGGCACCATCAATTTTTTTTGATCGTAAAGCATCTGATGATGAATATTTTTATTTGTATTATATGTCTGATACAGGTATTATTACTCGCATGCGTGGTTCATATGCTGTAAGATAAATCTTTCTTTTGCTTTTTTAAATTTATATACACATGCTAAAATTGTAGTCCCGTCGATTACTTGATGAACATGTTGTTTATTTTCCATTCCCAGTTAATCATCAAACGATTGAAGTACCAGATACAATAAACAGAATGCCACCATCATGTAGATTTCTTGATAATGGCCGTGTTGTATATGCTGATGGAGTTGGAAAATTAACATGCTTTCTTGCCGAACGAGAATTTCCGTTTAAATGGAATGTAAATAATTTTAATATCTTTTGTTTTTACAATAATTATCAAAAAAAATATTTAGCATCAAATGACTTTTTATCTTCCATTAAATTCTGATAATGTTGGTGTATATTTTGATGTTCAACATGTTATGAATCAACGACCTGGCTTGCCATTTATTATTACAGATGCTAGAGTTCGTGAAAATATTACAGAAGTTGTTTTAATTGCTCCTGTTCGGCGTAAACCAGAAAAAGTTGGAAAATCTAGCAATACTTTAGTAATGTATTCAAAGATTTATTGGTTAACAATTGGTAAAAAAGATGGTGAAGCAATAACTCGACTTTTACGACAAAGAATTTATGAATGTGATGAAACTGTTGATTATGTTTCACTTGATCCGCAATGTTTATATTTAATTTTTTCATCTACAACGAAACCTAAATTTGTTTATGACTCAAATCGGCCAACAACAACAATTTCAAGAGATTTAGTTCGATATATTCCAAATGAATATCCATTTACTTATACCCAAGATAATATTGCTGTTACAGTAAAAATTGAATTTTCATATTTTATTACAGAAAATTTCTTGGAAATTTTATTTGATGAATATTCTTTTTGTGTTAAATATCGAGGTGCAACATTATTTCGTGCTTCACTTTTTGCAAAAATTACACCGGCAAAATGTGGCTATAATCGAGAAAATTTATTTGGACAAAATCGAGCTACCACAAAGTTAGTTAATTACTGTATCTTAAAAGCACATTTATAACACATATATAAACTTTAGTCTTATAATTCGATTAGTTAAAACTTCACCTGGGGAATGGGATCATTTTCTTACAAAATGTCTCTTAAATATTGAACCAACATCTTATTATGATCATCATTTTGTTGAAGGTGCAAAAGAAGAGGAACATTCAAAATTAGCAATTATTAGTTGGATACTTGGAAGTAGTGGAGAAATTGTTCAATATGTTTGTTCATTTTTTTTAAAAATTTTATTTAAAAAATAATTTAACTTTTTTTAGACAAAACTTCCTGAAGGTACTGTATATGGTGGAGGTCAAATACATCAAAGTTTATGCGTTGCAAATAAAGAAGATGCAAAATTAATTTTATTTAGCAATGATAAAGGATATAAAGATTATGCAACAATTGAAAATTTTATGGATATCAAAAATTCTATTCCAAATATTCGATTTAGTTGTTGTGCACCAAGTGGCAGATATTTTGTTCATGTTGATGATAAAAATAAAATTTATCTTTATACATGGAAACGCCAATCAGGTTAGTCTTAATTAAAAGCCACTACAAAAAATACATGTCTTTTGAAACATTTTTTAACTTTGTTGTATCAGCATATCACATTTTTTACAAAAACTTGTCCTCTTTTTTAAAATCTAAATTTTCTTTTACTATTCAAATTCTAAAAGTATTATCAAAATTTTAGCTGAACTTCGAGAAAATCAACATGTTGTTGGCGAAAAATTTGTATTTGATCTTGGACGTTACGTTGAAAAGTACAATGAATATCCGGCAGAAGATAAAGAGATTATTTGTGTTTTGGCACTTGAAAAAATGCTTATTTTTGCTACCAGAAATGCATTCTTTTTTACATCAGATATTTAGACACGGGTTATTTATATTCTTACTTGTTTTATTACCACCAGTGTCAAAACAAACACTTCTTTAAATTCTTTTTTTTTCAATTTTCATTTTTATATTTTTTGTAAAATCTTTTTTTTTTCACACATGATTTTGTTTTTTGTCTTTTCCGGGTTGTAACCTACTAAAAATCTTTTTTTGTGATCTAATTCCTTCATGAAAGATGCTTCAATGTATCATTTGAATGTTATATTTTTTCTTGCTCTTTTTTTGTTATTATTGGTTGAAGTTGTTTAAACAACTTGTTTTTTCTTTAATGTTTTTGTATGATAAGAGGGAAATTATTATTATTATAATTAGCGTGTCGTTAGCTTATTAACTTTTTTTTAAAATATAGGCATAATTTGAAAATTCTCAAAAATTACGTTTTTTTAATATTTACTTATAACATTAAGATAAGATGCAATTTCAGACATGTGTTTTAAAAAAAAGTGATATTAAATCAAATGTTAGTGATATTTATTTATCTTTAATCGGTTCCTTCGGTTTTAAGCTTTTTTTTCTCACCACCAAATTGGGTTTGCGTCTTTGAAAAACATATTTATTGTTGTATGATCTTTTTCTTTTGTCTTTTGTAATGAACGAATAAAAATTTAAAAAATTTGTAATAAATTTTCACAAATTAGAAAAAAATCACTTCCTTCATTTCTCCCTCTTTAAAAAAAGACAAATATTTTATAAAAAAAAGAACGTCCTGGCACAATCTGCTTTTGTGGATTCAACGTTTGCCGTTGCATTTTTTTCTCCGTTTATTTTTTGTTGCTGCTTCATTTTTCAATTTGTTAAGTAATGGTCAAAAAAAATTGTGTACCCTCCGAAATTTTTTCTCGTACTTTTTTTAGAAAAAAAGACAGACAACTGCACTCATTTTTTATTCAAAATGAATGCAACAACCAATGTCAAAATGCATAGCACCGACATACACAAACAGGCACGAAAAGTCCTCCGTCGGCAATCCAAAAAGATGAAAAAAGGGGGGGAAGGAAGAAATGAAAGAAGGAAGGAAGAGTAGCCGTCGTTGAAAAAAAAAGTCGTAGAAGTAAGAGAGAAAATCGCCAGTGCCTTTATTTTTTTTTTGCGTTGGTCATCAAATAAACAATACAAAAGAGAAAAAAGGCGGTGCGTTGACCCAGAAAAATGAGGGACAAGTATTACTTTTTTTTCTCTTCTCTGCTCTACGATGGACAAACCACAACACCATTGATGTGTTATTTGACATTATAGGAAATGCAGACGACACGCGCAGGAAAAATAAGAATTTTTTGTGACACAAATAACTGTGGAAGTTTTAAAAAAAAATCAGACGTGCCACTGGCACGGAAAGGGGAGGGTAGTGACGGCAAGGATGTTGAGAGAATAAAAAATAACATTGCTAAAGAAAGTCCAAAGAGGTTTGTTATGACTATGGGATAGTCAAAGATGCTTTGGGCATGTCTGGTATTATATAATTGGTATATCCCTTCAAACAGATAAAGATAATAATGATTAAAAAATCTCGACTTCAATATTGACCTGGATATGTCTTCTTCTGATGATAACTTGAAATGAAGGTTCCACTTTCGAATTTTTATGTAATGATCATCAGCTTTGAAGCAACAGCCTTCTAACTATAGTGTCTCAGATGGGCGGAGTCTGGAAATCACTGAAGTATCCATTTTTACAAATGATAAAGAATGCCGTCAAGATTCTGCTCTGTTGTAAATGCTCAGCTACAGTATATTAATGGTAGGTTCATTTAATTTAGCAGTTTTTCATTTTACAAAAATATGTCTTCTTGCATTTTGTTTTTTTTGAACGTCATAAACTATGTCAGGTTTAAAAAAGAGAGAATTTGTTTTTTGTATGTCAACAAAAGAAGAGGGCTGCTATGCAAACATGAGTGACCATAGAGAAAAAAAAAACGTCTAGTTCCTCCTTTTTAAAATGTATAGTTTTAAAAGTGTGTTGGGCAGCACAAGTTGTCACAGAGCTAAAAAGTTTTTTGACCAAAGAAAGATGCGTGCAATACAAAATGAAGCGAAACATTAAATATTTCAATATTTGTTGCATAAAAATGACTGTAAAATGCTTAATTTAAAAAAATATATAAACCTTTAAATAGGATTAGTATTGCGTTTAATTTGACATTTGTTGTTTCCCTATCTCTTCCAAAATTGTACATACCAGAGGAAATGCCATTTTTTAAAAAAACAGTCAATTGCTCTTGCACATGGTAAGCCTTTTTTGGTAGTTTAGCATGCCGCTTTAAATATGATCATTATTTTTAAATTTTAAGAAATCGATTAAGATTATATATCCCTATTTTTAACGATTTTAATGATTTTTTAGATAGATAAGAATGACTTAAGTTGACTATCTTCTCCGCTAATATATAGTTTCCCCTCCTGAAAGTTATCATTTATACAACATAAAGTTTAAATGTTTTCTTTTATAATTTTTTCTTTTTATAACCTTAATAAACTATCCAATCAAGTTTTTGAAAAAACATTTCAAAAACATTTCTTTGTTCCAAAATTCCTAAAATGCTTAGAAATAACAACCATCTCTATGGCGCTTCAAATTTCACAAAAACTAAAACATCATTGTTTTCTTTAAACTGTCTCGCATGAAAACAAACTGTTAATTGATAGAAAAAAAGGTTATGTATAAAAAATCCAAATGAATACACGGAACGACTTTAAAAAAGTCTAAAAAATTTTACAATGTTTTAGTCCCATCAGAGCTAATCATTCATAAAATGATTGTACTTTTATATACAGTACTTTTGAAAAATTAATAATTTCAGATGCCCGTGAACACTTTCAAGAAATAAGTGATTCTTCATTCTATTCTGTAAAGATATATCTTAAACCTATTCTTATTTTTGTATATTTTTGTTTTGAGTGAAAGGAGTTCACTCAAAAGTTTATGGCCACGTTTTCTATTGTTGAAAAAAAAACTGGACATGACTTAGAATTGTATCATATTGAAGCAAGTCGTGGACAGGTTGGTTTTTTGTTTGTATTTATTTGTAAAAAGTATAAAAACACAGTATAAAATATGTTTGGCTTTACTTTTACAAAACGGTTTATGCAATTTTGAGAGATGGTTTATTTTAAAGACTTCAACGAGAATTTGTCGATGAAGTGAGGAAGGCTATATTAATTTATTAAATAACTTATATTGTTGTATTAAATTTTACACTTATTTAAATTTAATGCTATTCTACTCTTTGATCATTCATTTCTGTCATATTTAAAATTAATACATATAAAAAATACACATTCTGCATCTGGAAAGTGCTTTCTTTAAATATTGCTTCTTATTATAAAATATTGGAGTGTTAAAAATAATGTTTCACAAAAGAGTAACAACATCCCCCTTTATTTTATCTTCTGTCTTTTTTGGAAATATATCCTATACTATCACTAACGGTTATTGTATTTTCAAAATAAAAAGACAAATAATTTTTGTTTTTGAAAATGAAAAGAGAATGTCATTCAAATTTCTTTTATCTTTCTTATATGTTTTACGATTTTTCTTTTAACACCTACTGAAACACGATTAAAGATGTTTCAACAGATTCTTCAATTTTTTCTATGTGATATGTTTTTATTGAATCCACAAGAAACAGTCTTTAAAGAAAAATAAGGAGAAAGTTTGAGGAGGCGGAGTTCAGGGAAATAAAAATCATCATGCCTATAGGGGGATATAAATATAGATTAGCTTCAATTTTGGTTTCATTCATCAGTAGCTCCATATTTCAAAAGAGGCCATCATATACACCATGTACTCTTACGAAATTTTATTTGATGACTCTGTTTCGCAATTAAAAAGTTACATCATAAAAATTTTAAATATAGTTATATTATTTTTTGAGCTATCACAGACGTGATTTATTTTTCATTTTTATGAATCATGAAGCATTCATTTCTTTTCATGCCTTGAGGCAAAAACATATATTGTTGCGTCGCTTTTATTTTTCCACAAATATAAATTTTGAAAACTTGTTGGTCTTCGAACATTTGAAATCATCGTTTTTATTTAACTTTTTGGTTCCTTCAATTGCTGCTATACCCACATCAAAACCATGTGATCTGCGCTTAGTCGTCAAGTTTATAGAAGAAAAAAAGCCAAGTTTTTTTCCACTCTCCTTTTTCTTTCTTATATTGCGCTTGCCCTTCAATATTGTCATGTTTGGGAGATATTTTTACCAATGAGTGAGACTGAAACAATAGCAGCAACCAGAAATAGACAACACAATAACGATAATAGCGATGGCAGTTCTCTTTCTCTCTTTTTTTTCTCAACGTTTTGGTAAAATGAATTTTTATTTTATTTTTTTTGAAAGACGTTAAAAAAAAGGTGCGCCTACTCGACATAGTCAGTCATGTGCTATCATTTCCCTCCCCTTTTGAATGAGAGAGAGAGAGAGAGCAAAAAACGGGAAAGAAAAAAAAGAAGCCATTTCAAAAATGATGGGACTCCCCATGTGCGTACATCGATTTTGTCACCCCTTTTTTTAAAAATGAAAAATTGGGCGGTGAGCCAAATTGTGCACACACAAAAACATTTAACTTTGAGAGAAAAAATAATAAAGTATAAGAATGTATGTTTGTACGTGTAAGGAAAGCATTGTGGTGTTGTCTGTATTTTAGAAGCTATATTTTATAAAGCAGAACGACGACAACAGTCACATACACTTTTTTTTTAAATAGACCACCGGGTTAGCTGCTGTACTTTTGCTGCTGTTTTTTCTTTTTCTCTTCTTTTTGGACGCTCTTTTCTCACTCATGCTTGCGTGTTGTTGAGCGTGACGGCTGCTTTTGCTATTTCAATACAAGTTTTTATTCTTTTTTCTTTCTTTTTTTGCCCATGTGAGTTTTGCTTTTTCCAACATCAGCTGATTTGGTTTATTTTTTACTTTCTTCTTTTATAAAAATTTTGTTTTTCAATGAAATCTTTTTTATAAGTATAAAAATTAATGTGTACTTTATATACCATCAATTAGTGTCATAGTATGAAATTACTTCATAAATTGTTACTTCGATTGTTCACTTCAATAAAATTCTATTAATAGAAATAATAATAAAAACAAAAGTATTTAAAAAATTCTTAATTATTTTTATTTATAATTTTTAAAACCTTTTTTAAATGATGAACATTGCCAATGCTGATTCCTTTTTTCTTTCTCTTTTTTTCTTCATTGCATTTACTACTCTCGTATAGTTGGTACAAGACGGCACGAGGTCGTTGTGTTCATTGGTTTTCTTACCACATGCAAACATAGGAAGCGAGAGCGGCAAACAAGGAGCTCGTATATGCTGCGCTCAGGACGTCCGACAACAGTTGTGTCCGAAAAAAATGTCATTGACGAACGGAGTGATCAGCCACTACCACCACCACCTCAATTGTCGTTCTCAATTTAAAGCAAAAAGAAAGGCCAAAAAATGCGCGCGCTTTTTTAAATTGAATGATGCGACAAAAGTTTGTATCTGAAACAGTTTTCTATTAAGATAAAAGCTTTGCACTACTTTTTCTACGTTAAAATAAATTTTTTTAGTACCAAAAAGTATAGTTTATTTCTAACTTTTTTTTATGAAAATCAAGCTTCAGATGCATATTGTTTGATTTTTATGGCATTAGTTAAATAAATATTTTATTGCAGAAAATGAGCTTGAAGATAAAAAGGAGAAGAGTACTTTGCAAATAATTTTTAAAAATAATATAACTTTATTCCTATAAATTTTTTTATTTGTGCATTTTTATAAAAATGAATTTAGTAGTTGGTAGCCGTTCATTGCGTTTTTTCCCTCTTTATTTTTCGCTGCCTAGAGGGGGCGTTCGATTAAGAAATGCTGCAATGGATAGACCGCCTTTGTCACAGTCTGGAGCCAACTGCTGCTGCTATTGCCTGCAAATGCATTGGCAAGCGTACAACAACGCCTGCCGTCCCTTTTAGCCGCTTTTATACCCATTTTGCTCATTTTTATTTTTTTTAACTCGCTTTGCTTTTGCTTCGCATCGTGGTTATAAGGGCTTGAAAAAGAAGAATGTTTTTGGCAATAGTTTTGAGGAAATAATTTGTTACAAAATACGCATGATGATGTCGCTAAAAGTTTAGTTAAAATCTTCATTTTAGTTTTTTTTGTTGTTTTTTCTTATATTGATTTTGTTGTCAATTATAATTCAACCATGAAATTTATAACTTTAAAATATTTTAAATTCTTTCCTTTGTGTCTTTTTTTCAAACTTTTGAATGTCTTTTCTATTGATTATCTTTATTGTGGTATTAATTATTCAACTTAATTTATTACTTACTATATTTTATTCACAATGGTAATGCTTTCAGTCAACCCGTAGATCCGAACTTGTGTTGTGATTTTAATTCAACACATTTTCGGTCCAGGGTGGATTGCATTCATTAACCTCAAATTTATTTATTTATCAACAATGATGATCTGTTGTAGATCATCAATTTGAATGGTTATTTCTCATATTTTTATTCTTATTAATCACTTAAAACAGCCTTTTCTTAAAACTCACTCTCAAAGTTTCGTTCGCTTTGAGGTAGTAGGTTGTATAGTTTTGGAAATATACCCAAAGGAGTAAACTGTTCAGCCTTCTAGCTTGTCGCGCCGATAACTGGCACGACAAATTTAGTTGTTGTGTTCAAAATAAGCACTCAAAAAATTGCATAAACCTTAAAAATCAAAAGATAAAATAAGAACAAAATAAAATAAAATAAAAAGCAAAGGAGCTACTTAAAACAAGAGATGCTACCTATTTGTGTCCAAAAAAAAGAAACAGCAAAAAGCACAAAAATTTCATTTCAAAACACACTAAATTACCGAATAAAAATTGCAATTAAAGAAAATTACAAGATTGAAAAGCCAAGAAAAAAATCATAAAAAAGGTTATTTAATTGTAACAGAACAAAATAAAATATCATGCAAAAACATATTTGAAAAAGGTTAAAAATAAATATAAAAATGTGTTAAAAATACATCCTCTATCTTTGTTTGTTGTTGGTGCGTCATTGATTATAAACTGTGAAAAGGTGTTATTACCGGCTTTGGGGTCAACGTTTGACGTCAATAAATAATGGAAACATCCTTGTTAAAGTCTCAAAAAAGAAAGCATAATCATTTACTTTTACATATTATCCTAATACCAACAGCATTACCAATAATATTTAAACTTAATAACCTTGATAAAAAACCTTATTACTCTTTTTTCTTTCTACTTAAATACCGAGCCATTGTAGCACACAGGTGTGAAAATTTTCTGTGACTATCTAAAAAAAGATACAATTATGTTTTTTTTGCAGCACAAAAATAGGTTGTTTTTTAACAGCCCAACCCGAAGGAGATTGCTTGGAGTTTGTTGCGGTTGCTGTGTCATGTTTCTTCCATTTTCATTGCTTTCACTTTTTTTGCTTCTTTTTATTTTTCTTGCGCGTTTGTTTTACACACATAACTCTTTTCGGTTATAAAAAATACACATACCTTTGAAACAAAATTCTGCTTTTTGCTTTTCGGTTTTTTTTTTCAAAATTAATTAAGGCGAGTTGATTTTTTCTCTATATTTCACGCTTGTAAATTAATGATAACACAAAATTGACTAGAAAAAAGCTCCTTCTTTTTTCAAACATTGAACAAAAAAATATTTGTAGTTTTATGCTGTAATATATATTGTTGAACTTTAATTTTCTTCCTTCTTCTGCGTCGTCGTCTTCGTGTAAATCAAATTTGCTATAAAAATAAAAAATGGTTGAAAATCAATTGATTGAATATAAATTATATTCAAGAAGATGGTATATGCTTGCAGTGGTAGTATTAGTAAATTTCTCAAATGCCATGGTAAATTTATATATTTCGCTTTTGTTGAATTTTAACAATTTGCCTTTAAGACTTGGATAACATTTGCTCCTATAACATTTTATACAAAAGAATTTTACGGTAATGCAAATGCGGCATTGTTTTTTAATGCCGTATTTATGGTTTTATCAATTCCAATGGGATTTGTTGCAATGTAAATATATTTTATTTAAAACGTTGACCATAATTCAAATAATTTTATTTTAGGTTTTCTGTTGACAAATTTGGACTTCGAACTGGATCATGTTAGTTTGTATTATTGTTTTCATTTATAAAAAGCTAGAAAATCCATAGAAGCTTAAAACTGTAATTGTAAAATCCTTAATTTCAAAAATTAGCTACAAGCAGAAACTTCTCTTTTAATATTTTTTCTGTGAATTTTAGTATTGTTTAAAAAAAGAAATCATCATCAGAATCTGCTAAAAAGCAATATTAAATTCTTATTGATTTTTAAACATTAATATTTTAGATCTTGGTGCATCATTTAATTTGATAGGGAATTTATTACGAGTTTTTGGAGCTTTATCATTTCTTAACAGAAATCAAAAATTTTATTTTACTCTTTTTGGACAATGTATAGCGGCAATTGCGCAACCATTTATCATGTATTTACCAACAAAATTAGCTGCATACTGGTTTCCTGATTCACAGCGTGCAATTGCAAATACTCTTGGATCAATGGCAAATCCGTTGGGAATTGCCGTCATGTATGCCACTTCAAATTTATTCGTTAATAACAAACATCCGGATTCCTTTCTTATACTTGTAAGTTTGTGTTTTATCATACATGCATGTAGCTTATCTTTCACGCTGAAATTTATTTGTACTATTTTTTTTATATTTTGATTAACTTTTAGAATAGTTTCGTTGCTTTGACCGCAGTTATCACAGCCATATTAACCCTTGGCGTAACTTCTTCCGTTCCACCAACTCCAGCTTCTGCTTCATCATCGGAAGCAACAAATGCTTTACCCTTTTTTGATGGATTTAAAAAAGCTATTAAATCAAAAACTTTTTTACTTTTGGCTATGGCACTTGGTGGTGGTGTTGGTAAGATTTTATTTTTTTATCACTTTCCTCTAATCCCTTTTTTACACCCATTTTTCTTCTATCACAGACAAAATAATGACGCATTTCTAAGACAGTGAAAATTACATTGTAATCTTTGATTTTCCTTTCTTCAGGTCTTTTCAATGCATTATATAATAATCTTCAACCAGCTTTATGTGTAAAAGGTTATTCCGATTCATTTTCTGGTTTTATGGGAGCATTATTAATTGTATCAGGATTAATTGGATCAGCCGTAAGCGGAGTTTTTGTTGATAAAACTCGAAAATTTGAAGAAACAATGAAAGTATGCTTTTGTTTAGCTGGAATTGCTGCATCAAGTCTTTCAATTTCATTACAACATGAAAATGTTGAATGGTGGATTTCATTATCAATTTTTTGCTTTGGAGCCTTTGGATTTGCTATTTATCCAGTATGCAAATGTTTTCCTTTTTACAGATTTTTAAACGAAAATTCTTTTAGATTGGATTAGAGTTGGGTGTTGAAATTACATATCCAGTAGCAGAAGCGACGTCTTCGGGAATTTTAATTATGGTTGGGTACGTTTTAAAATGCACAATTTAGAATTAATGTTTTTTATTCCAAACATTTTTTAT
>CABFKO010024389.1:0-23070 GCA_901766855.1 Panagrolaimus sp. ES5 | reverse complement strand
AAATAACAAAAATATAAAAGACACAACTCGTATATACACAAAAAACGAAAAATAAACAAAAAAGTAACAAGCAATATCTTTGATAAAAAAATTCATTATAAAAAATCTGATATAAGCTTTTAAAAAAATTCATTGATTTAAAAAATATATTAAAAGAAGAAGAGAAATATGGCCACCGGAAAGGTCAACGGTAATTTAAAAAAAAAGAAGGAAAAATTAAAAGAAGATACAAGGGATAAAAAATAGAAGAGAACATAGCCATAAAAAAAGATAAAGACCTGACATGTATTTAAAAAAAATAATGGGGATACATTTATTATGCTTAAATTAAAAGAAAGAAAATTCAACAACCATAAAAAAGAAAATAGACACAACAGGAATGAATTTTACCAAAAAAATACGAAAATAATATTACCCGATTTTTGCAATTTGTAAAAAAAATAAAATTAAGAAAAAAGTAAAGCTGACTTGATCAAAAACAAGATTGAAGGTGGCAAGGATACTGTAGTTTTTAGGGTCTCGAAAAGAATGTTTTTTTAGAAGTGTTTTTATCAAAATTCATTGCCTTATCAATTTTTTTATCATTGCTGTCCAAAAATTAGTTTTTTTTGCTGCTGCTAAACCATGGCTACAGTATACCTGTTTCCCTCCAATCTTGCTTTAAAAGACATACAATTTAAATTAAAACTAGTCCCCCGATGTTATTTGTGGAGGTAAAATTTACAAACACTAATCCTAATTTTTTGGTGGTCGTCTTTCAATATTATCTATTTCATTAATAATTTTACATTCAAATTTTTGTTGGCTATTATTTCCAACGTCATCATCAGGTGGAATTTCAATTGATATCGTTCTACTGCTTGATGGCATTGATGATGAAGTTGTTGACGATGGGTTTGATGAATTATGATGATGAAATGGCACGGATGAAGATGATGAAGTCGAAGATTTTCCAATTGCTTCATCATATGTTGGTGGAGGCTCTGGCACAGCTACTGATAATCTTTCAGCAGATAATTCATTTACAATATTATATTGAGGTGCTAAAAATAGGTATCACAGTAATATTTGTGGTAAAAAGACGGTAAAATATAAACTTACGATTTATATGTTGATCATTTTTTCCATGTCTTCGTATCCTTGTACATTCTTCATCTTTAATTATATCCATTTCAATATCACTCGATCTTCGACATGCTTGATATCCATCTGTTGATGGTGAGGGGGATGATGTTGATGACTTTTTTGAATTTGTATTTCTTTTTGTAATAAACCATGCAATAATTATTCCAACCACAATTACAGTAACAATTGCAAATATCCAAAATCCTGTATTTTCTGATATCCTAATTTCTGTATGCTCTGTAACAATTTTTGTCATTACCTGAAAAAATTTGAAATTTTATGAATTTTCAAATATGTGTATCTTAAAGATTATCCCTTTTTTTGTTGTCACAAAACTTTTTTTACAGACGCCATTTAAAGCTCCCTTATATTTTTAACTACCAAAAACATGTTCAAGCCGGAAAAGAATGATTTCCTTGATTGGACCCAATTCACACTTCTTCCTCTTAATTTTTTTTTGTTGCCCCGATCGAAAAATGCCTATGCTTGCGCAATCCAAACATTTATATTTATTTATTCATTCAAAAACAGATTGTTTTTTTTCAACGAAGCAAGAAAAAAATCATGATTGAATAAATGAATGAATGCAAAGAAATTAAATGAAGCAAAACATCTTTTTAAGAAAAAACAGGTGTCGCTAATATTCTTTCTGCGCAATACATTTTTTTAATATAATAGCTGTTAATTGGGTTTATTATTTCTTACATAATATTCTGTGTCAAAAAAAAGTTAAACTAATTTTTAAAGCTTTTTGGCACTTCTAAAGCAAAAAACGAAACAAATTTATGTTGACCTACAGTATGCCTGAAACATACCCTCAGAAAATTCCACCTTCAACCAAAAAAGCTACAGTAATTTTTGCCCTTTAACAATGATAAAAATAATAAACTTACAGCTGTTTCACATCTTTTTCCAGTAAATCCATCAAGGCATGCACATTTATAATGATCTAGCAAAGCTTCGGAAAAACAGCTTCCACCATTCATACATGGATTTTCCAAACATTTATCAACAATTTTATCACAATTTTTACCACCCCAATTTGATTTACATGTGCAAGTTCCAGGCTTTGTTGTACAAAATCCATTTACACAACCTTCATGAGTTTGACATTGATCACATTGTGGGCCAAGCCATCCACTATAACAACTAAAAACATTATAATTATAGGATTACTGTAATCTGATATGCAAACGTTTTACCTGCATTGATTTGGTGCAACACAATTACCATTTATTCCACAGCCTTTTTCACAAATTGGTATATCACATTCTGCACCACTCCAACCCGAATGACATTTTGGCCCAGAATCAGTGCAAGTATAATGTGAGCCATTTTTTGGAGGCTCACAAAGAAGGGTACAATCATCACCAAAATAATTTTCATCACATGTTAAATTTAATCCAATTTCAACTTTTGCATTACTTAAATTTCTTTCACTAAATCGACGCTCTTTATCCCGTTTCAAATTTAATGTTTTCTGCTTAAAAAATACAATAAAATTTGGTTGCCCAGGTACCGTAACATTCATGGTTAAAACAACATTCTGAAAAAAATTAGAAATTTTAGGTTTAATTTTCCCATGAAAATATTTTTTTTTCTTGGATTTTATAATTATGTTTCCTGTAATTCCGGTAAATAAAAACCAGATTTTTTGATTACCAAAAAAGTTGAAAGACAATGAATTTTTTTTACTCAAGTGCCAGACGACAATTAATGAACTTCTTTTTTTGCCTTCGCGCATGCCAAATTTCATAAAAGTTAGTTATTTTTTATTTTTTTGCAGTTGTTTTTTTCCATGAGGAGAAATTTTGATGATGAAGACAACCTCAAAAATGAAAAACATGACTAATAATTGACGGATGTCTTCATTTTTTTCAAGGCTTCTTCTTCTTTGAAATCGTAATTGCTACCCTTGAATAGAAAAAACTTTTTTGGGTGATGATTAAAGCATTCATTTTTTTCTTCCTTCAAAGGTGAGAAAATGGCGCCAAATCGCTGTGGGAAAATGAGTTTTTTTTATTTACGAAATTTGTATCAAAAGTTTTGATTTTTATTTGTTAAAAACGTGAAAAACAAAGTTGTTTATCGTCCTTTTTTGGTGGTGTGATTTTTCTGCTAGATAAATTTTTTGCCGGATGAAAGTATTTTTTGCAAGACTGTCATTGGCAGACACCAATCAAAAATGTCTGAGAAAAAAATTGTTGCTGCTTTTTAGGCCAGACATCAAAATTCGCTTTCATCCATCTCCAAACAGCTACCGTAATCCTTTCAATTTTTGCTCCAAACTTTGCTCTATTTTTTTCGCTTTTGCAGTTTTTTTGTTTTTCATAAACCCGGATTTAATAAATGCAAAATGATCTTTCATAAAAACAATATTTCCCCAAAAAAAGATAACAGATGGTTTTTCAAAAATAACAGAAAAATTTTTGTTTATGAAGAAAAAAATTAAAACTGTTTTCATCCATTTTTTGGGCAACAGCAAGCAACAAATTATTCCCGCAAACCCAAAAAGACAAAAGAAGGAGAAGAAAAAACATCTTTATTTTTTTAACCCATCTCCGGCGTTCATCGAAAAATATGAAAAAAACCAGCATGACCTTCGTTGAATTTTCTGCTCCCTCTTTTTCATCTTCGAAGAAGAAGAAGAAACTACTTAATTACCTTTCTTATTTTTTGAGTTTTTGAAAAAAAAACAACACTGTTTTTTCATTGGCAAAAAAAATATGGAATGGCATGTTTTTTTCCAAAATTTTTGTTTCCGGACAAACGAGCAAAAACAGATAATAAAACAGGTGGAGAAGAAGAAAAAAACAAAGAGAAAGATCGGACTTCATTGACATGGATATCCATCTATGATATATCTATCTTAGATTTAGAAAAAGTAAGAGAGAAGATTATGACACAATAAAACATGAAAAAAATGAGCAGCATTGTTTGAAACTTTTTTTTGTTTGCAGCTCTTTTTTGGTTGTCTCATTGTTGCTGCAGAGTGACCACCTGAGTTTTTTGAAGCGTGAAAAAAATGGAAGAAAAAGGTGAAAATGATCTTTTAACATAAATATATACATTTTTTGAGTTCTGCTTTTTTTAGCGTCAGCTGCGTGGTAATAAGAAGAAATAAGAAGCGTGCGCGAACAGTCAAGCAGCAGCTGCAAGAATGTGTATTTTCATTTCAGATTCCTTTTTTTAAAAAAAGAAGATAGATGCAGATGGCCTTAAAAAACATTGCGTTTTTTTATATTATTTCAAATATTGACTTCAAAAAAAGATGCGAAGATGCAAAAAGTCAAAAGGAATTTTAATCAAAAATAAATAATAATATTTTTCGCGCAGAAAAAAGAATCAGAATAATTTCCAACCTTTCATCTTTGTTTTAAATCTTTTTTGCAAAGTGCTTAAAAGCTTTTTCATATTTTTGTTCAATGAAAAAAACAAAAACAATGCAAAAATAACTGTTTTTTAAGTATGTTTTTATGCAACTTTTTAAAACCAAAACTTTTAAAGCATGAAAAAAACTTACTTCAAGAGAACGATTCAACTGAATTGGAATCCTTTGAACTACAGTATTTGTATTTGATAAATAGCTTCCATACATATCTGGAACAGTATGTGGAATTTCAAAAGTATTTTCAGCAAATTGACATTCACCAGATAGCGGAACACCAATACATATTTTAAAATTATAATGACAATTTGGATCACATTTATCTGAAAAAAAAAACAAAAATAAGGAAAAATATTGATTGGAATACTTTGTGGTTTCATTGATATGATATCAGTTAAATAAATAAAAACGAAAAATGATAAAAATGCAACAGCAGCAACTTTTTTTTTGCTGTAAAATTCTAAATATTTTGGTTTAAATCTTTTCTCTACCCACGTCTTGTTTGGACTACAAGATTAAAAGTTAAGATATAGTCTCAAAAACTTTTTGGGGGATCTTTGGAAATCTTTCCGTTTTAGTTTAGAAAAACCCGTATCAATGGAAAATGTTAAAGGGCAAAATACACGAAAAAAAGTTGCAAAAATTCAGTCATAAAAAATATTTTAAAGCTAAAGTTTTCTAAGCGAGATTTTCAGCGGCGATTTGTCTAGAACGCAAAAAAAAAATATATCAGCAGCTTTTTCAATTCAGCAACGTCGTCGAAAAAAAATGTGTGATAAATCTTTTACCTTTTTTATTTACAAAAAAAAGTTTTTAAAATAAACAAATAAAAAAACAAAACAGATTCAACCGTTTTGTTTTTAAAATGCCAGCTTGAACCCGAAAAAAATGAATATAGCTATGACAAATCAATCTCAAAGAAAAAATTTTTTTGTTGAAATAAAATAATTTATTGCATATTTTTATGGCAATGAATAATAATTGAAGATAAAATAATAAAGGCAAAAAAAATGAGTCACTCACCTGAATCACAGCACACTGTCCCAGACCATTCCCAGATGGTCGCCGTAATTGTACCGGAAGCTAGTGTCCTATTATATTGTAAAAACAAAATCTGAAATAAATAAGCAAGCTTTAATTTCGAAATATTAAAAACTTTTCCCAAGGGTCAAAATTTTCGTTTGAGGATTTCTCAAAGTTGTTCATTTTCGTGCTGAGACAAAATTGTTTAAATATTTTAAAAAAATTTAGCAATTATTTTAACAGTAATTTTAGTGAATATTTTAATCAATAACAGTGTTTTTTGTGACCCCCGAAAGTACCCCTCAAAATCCCAATGTTATTTTTTGTTTGCCTTTTTTTCAATCATTTTATTTTTCTTCTTCCAAGGCCACCCTAAAACATATTTGTTTTTCCTCATTAAAAAAAGCAACAAATTGTTTTTTTTATCTTCTTCCAGAAGTTCACTTAATTTCAATTTGTCATTGTTCTTTTAAGCTTAAAACATTTAGCCCCCCTCTCTCTTTCTCTCCCTTTAAGGATCAATTAATCATTTTGTCACCGATGAATTTGTTGTCGTTCTTGTGATTTTTTTTTTGGCCTCCTATTTTTTATTGATGCCACATGTCGGCATTTTTCCTTTGAAAAAATAGAAAAATTTAAACGTTTTTTAAAGAAGAAAAAAAAAAGAATAAAATTCTTTGAAACTAAAGTGAAAATTATCTTGTGTCTTCTGAAGACCCCCCTTTTTTTGCATCTTTTTACGATTCATAATAATTTTTTTTGATTATAAAAATTTGAAAAAAAAACTAAAAACTAAATATAATTTTTTGGAATTTTTGTAAAAAATAATGAAGTTTTCATCATCATTTTTATTTATATCCTGGTACGAAAAATCTAATCTAATCCCAAAAAAAGAAGAAGGATTTCATTTAAATTTCGATTAACTTTTTTTTCTTGTAACGACATAGTGATCAGAAAAAAATAAGATGAAGTTTTTTGCATCGAAAAACGGCTAATTAGAAAAGAAAGAAGAAGAGGGAACTCAAAAAAAGGTTTATGTTTTTTTTCTAAAATTAATTTTTTCATAAAAGTTCATTCAAATCCATCTCTTGCAAGTTGCAAACCCTGTCAATAAACAGACATGCTTTGCCTTTTTTGAATAGAAATAAAACAATCATATTTTTTTGATTCAGGTTGAAAGAAAGCTTTCTTCCAAAAAAAAGTGCGCAAGTTTTCGAAACTTTAATTTTCTCCAAAAAAAGTGTCCAAAAAAGGCAAAAAATAAAATAAAATCAACAAAAATAATCCTAAAACTAAAAAAAATCTTGAACGGAAAATTACTGCTAAAACCCAGGGAAATATTTTTAAAACATTATCACCAAAAAGTTACAGTACCTGAAGAATAAATAAAAAAGACGGCCAACGATGTAACGGTCTCATATCGAAAAAAATAAAAATATTTGAAGTTTCTGAAAAAAAATTTGATAAGAACAAAAAAAGTTTTTAAAATACATAAAAAAATATATTTGAAAACATCTTTTTTTGTACAACATTTTTTTTCGATGCTGTTATATATATTTTGCAACAATGATCACGAAAAAAAACAGAAAAACCGTTTAAATAATATTAATTACGGTGTCAAAAAAATCAAAAGAAGCGGTAAAAAAGTTTTTTGTCAAAAAAGGAAAGGTTAAAAAGAAGTAGCCGACAAGGCAAAAAGTTGAAGAAAAAAAAACACACGTGTTTTTGCGCATTTAAAAAAAAAGGGTTTATAAAAAAAGTTGAATAAAAAAATATTTTGTTACAAAAACTGTTTAAACGGATATTTTTCTTCTTTCTTCCAGAGCTGAAGAAGCAGCAGCAACGGCAACGGCAAGGCAAGCAAGGAGGGGAGATAATGCTGATGTTGCTGATAACACACAGCTATATTTTTCCGTTATCCCAGAAATATTCAAGGGGAGGAGAGACAAAGAGAGAGATAACAATATAAGCACATCTTCGATATATCCCCCCGATCCGTTAAAAAAAAGATGCGTTGATCATTTTCAAACAAACAAAAAAGGAAAGAAAGCAAAAAAAAGGTGATGAAAAAAAAAGGAAAGCTTTGTCCCAGATGGTTGCAGGAAAGAAAAAAGAGAGAGAAGCAAGAAGAAGAAAAAAAGGGGTATCGCGCTTACACGATTGGCGTGAGCAAAAACTTCTTTTTTCCTTTTTTTAATTTTTTTCCATCTAAAATAATAACTCCGCCTTTTTTTGTTCAACACCGCGCATCTCCAAAAATGAACTTTTTTCAATTCATTTCAATTTGAAAAAAATATGGAAATGTCCAAAAGGAGATGAAATTCACTGCTACCAAAAATGTCTGTCTATTTTTTTGTCTAGCATAGAAGGGAAGCAGCCGGAAAAAGTGGTTGCCGAAATAGTCGTCGAAGTAGTAGTATATTAATAATATCCTCATTTTTTATAATAATAAAAAAATTGAAATGAATATACAAAAGCAAGAATGAATTGCAGGAAATAAATAAGGAATTTTGAGGAGGAAAGAAAGATAAATTTGATTTTAAATGAAAGAAAAAAATGGCAATAGATCAAAAATGAACGAGGCAGCCGACTGTCAAGAAACGAACCCCCCTTTTTTTCTATTCTTTTTTGTGGATGTCCTTTTTAAGAGTTCGAAGAAGAAGAAAAAAAATTGTTGAATGAAATATTAATAAATATTAAAAAAAGTATACTGACATTCGTCCACCTGGAATTAAATCAAGGCAAAAGCAAAAGAAGAAAAAAACAAGGAGAAAAAAAAGAAGGGGGGTTATTGCTGCTGCTGCGGAAGTTGTTGGACATCGAGGAAGATGGTAAAGAAGGAAAGAGGGAAAACAAAAAAAACCTCATCATTTTTTGTAGTGATGGCACGCGTATGTCGTCGTCGTCGGAAGGGAGGAAAAGAAAAATGAAAAGGAAAAAGGTGAGGGCCAAAAAAACAATATAATAATAATATTTGTAGAAAGAAGAATGTATTGAAAGAATGCAAAAGATTAACACTTGTTTGAAAGAGGTCAACAAATGGCAATTTCCGTTAAAGCTTTTTTTAAACTGTTTCAATTGTTTTTTTTAAATGATGCTTTATGTTGAGGATAATCTGTGCGGAGGGTTACGGTAGAAAGCGAACTTTATTATTTCTAGGGAAACGAAAAAAACTTTTTTAAAAATGTGATGAAATTTCGAAAAAAAAGCTAAAATAATGAAAAGTACAGTAATCTAGACTATTTTACACTAACCTCATCAACATTAAGAATTACTTGAGTCAAAATTTGAAGAAGTATTTTTTCTAGTTCAAATGTTCATTCACATTAAAAGTATATGTTATCTTATAAAACTATGATGAAACAAATTAAAATAATTGTTTAACAAAAACTGCAGTGAGTACGGTAAATATTGGTAAAAAATTTTTTCGACATTTTCAAAATTATTCTACACCTAATAAAGAATTTTAGTGTTACTTAAAACAAACATTAAAAATCATCTCATTAGGTCAAAGAATTATGTAGTGAATGAATGATGACAAAAAAAACACAAAAACATTCGTTATCACTATCACTAACATTCTCGAAATGCTTCTTCTTTTAATTATTTATATCAAATCAAAACGGTAGTAAACACCCAAAAGTCAAACCCATAAAAAAAACAAGTCATTCCTTTAATAACTTTTTGCAATAATAACCAATTTAACTTTCCCAAAGAATGAATGAATGAAGTTGAAGAAAATAATTTGATGATTCAATGTAAAAACATTTTAATGCTTTAAAAAGTAACTGTTAAAATTCCCCAGCCCAGAAATGGAAACAACTCAAAAAAGAAAGAAAAAAGATAAGAAGCCGGGCGTTGTCACAGCAAAAAAAGGAGAGGAAAAAATGCTTGTTTTTTATTTTTTTGTTAATCAAAAAAGGATATCTTAAAGCTGTGATTTTTGCTAATCTGAAAAACATGAAGTTGTTTTTTGCGTCAAAACGAGTTAATTTTCATACTGTAGCTTTATAATTGCATAATAGACAGGGCTATTTTTAATCCTAAAAAAGGCAAGAGAAAAAGGAAAAAAAAGTTTTGAAATATTATTTTTTTTGATCAGACAGTGTTCCGCTCTCATCAACAAGCTTAAAAAAAAGAAGAAGAAAAAAGGAGTGTCTTCCCTAAAAAAGACATCTCTCTATATTCAAGTGCCTAAAGGGGAGAGACAGATAGTTGGTTGGTTGGTTGGATGAAAAAAAAACCAGCAAAAAATATGAAGTCCCAAAAAAACAACACCTGTTCCATTTAAGAAAAAATGGAAAACCCCTATTAAAAAAACCAACAACAAACAATCACTTTTTCTTTGGCCAAAAAAAGAAAGGCAGAAAAAAAGTGTGTCAAAAATAACATCAAGTTTACGGTCACTTAAAAATCAGCGATACTAAAAAACTGATGCTTGAAAAAGAAAAGACAAAAAAGAGATGCATGAATCTGCGCGCTTTGCTTTTTTGATGACGATAAGAATCAGAAACATCTATTTTTTTTGCATTATTTTGCAGGTGCAACATCACTTTCAAAGAATCTATTTTTTATAAAGTTTATGCAGCAAAAAAAGGTGCCCTTAGAGATCAAAAAGAAAATTATTCATTTTTTACAAACTGTTTATTTATAAAAAAATATATATATGCGCAACAGATTTATGACTTTGATTTCTTATTTTTTTGATATCGGTGATATTTTTTTCCTAATTTGGGCATGGAAATGATAGAAAAAAAAAGAGAGAGCGTCAACAGGAAATAAAAAAATCAAACATAAAAACAGTAAAAAAATAAATCACAGCTGCTGCTGTTTGCTGCAATCTACGATGGCACGCGTTTTAGAAAAAAATCAAGCAAAAAAAAAGTAAGCGGAAAAGGAATGAATAATCAAGAACGGAAAACTAACATTTGTAAAAAAACTAACTTTTTTTGTCGGTGTTATCTTTTTTGCCTCATACTTCTTCCATCACTCATCACCACTCGGAAACCACAAAAAAACATAACAATTAGTAATCATTTCATTTACGGAAATGACTTTTTTGAACAATACAAAATATTTTTGGGGGATATAATTCATTCGAATGCCGTTTATCTTTTTTGGCACTTTTAAAAACAGATAAATTCAAAAAAAATGATATGGAAGATTTTATTTGAAAAAAAAGTTTTTGAAAGTTTTTGGAAAAAAACTTTGATAAGAACGCTGACCTCACATGCAGAAAAAAAAGAACTTGTTGTTGAAAGCCTCTTCTTCCAAAAAAAGAGGTAATAATGGGTGTGAAAAGCGGATCAAAACAAAATTAAAAATCAAAGAAAGAAAAAAGGGAGGAGAACCTTAAAATAATGCCTAACACATTTTTATTTGTAGCTGATTAAAAATGATAAATTTTTTTAAAAACAAAATATATTTTTTTACTTTCAAAAAAAGGAGAAAAATCAACCTCCAAAAAATTTGAGGTTTGAGAAAAAAGATGAATCACTTTTTTTACAGATACTTTTTATTATTAACTGAAGAAAATACCGAAAATTTGAAAGCCTTTTTATACAAAATTTTTTTTGAATGATCAAAGCTGAAAAAGAAAAAAAGGAATGATTATTGCAAAGAATTTCGATCTTTTTTTGCCTTGCCCATTTAGCTGCAGCATCACATGACGTCAAGCAAAGAGAAAAAGAGGCAAGTGTTCAAGAAGAAAAAAAAATATCTGTCGATAAAGTGCAAATTTTTCATGTTTTGGGGGATGATTTTGGAATGCATGTTTCTCTATTTTCTTCGAAGAATCATTATTTGAAAAAATGAATTTTAGCTTTAAAAGTGCAACCGCGGGGCTTGCTGCTGCCACCCCGCCGATTTGCAGCCGAAAGAAAAAAGGACAAAATTAATCATTGATTTCAAAATTTTTTTTACAAATTTTAAATCATGTGATTTTTTTTTCTTTTATCAAAAACGTAAAACATGAATGCTTAAAGATTAATATAGTAGTTTTTAATAGTAGTGCCGAATTGGAGAAAGGCCAAAGCGTGCTTTTATACGTCAAAGAATGAAAAAAAAGAGAACAGTAATGAGCAAAAAAATAATTCAAAAAAGCAAGATTGAATACAGTAAACCTGTCATGACAAAAAAAAGTAAATCGTTCAAAAAAGAAACAGAAAATGTTAGTGATTAAAATTATTTTTGGCATAACATATAAACGATGTAGATTGAACAAGTTTAATCTCTCAAAACGTAATTTAAAATTTAAATTTAATAAATTTCGGTTTTAAAACTTTTTAAATTTTGACACAAAAATAAAAAACAAAAAAAGGACAATAAAAATCAACATAAATCAAAAACTTCTATAAAAAGTCGATTAAACCAAATGCCATCGAAAAAAAGAAGGGATGATCGATGT
Source organism: Panagrolaimus sp. ES5 (assembly GCA_901766855.1). Classification (NCBI taxonomy): domain Eukaryota; kingdom Metazoa; phylum Nematoda; class Chromadorea; order Rhabditida; family Panagrolaimidae; genus Panagrolaimus; species Panagrolaimus sp. ES5. The sequence continues at coordinate 11,128 of CABFKO010024389.1, read as the reverse complement.
CGGATAAATGTTTTTGATGATGCTTTCATTAATCCAGTCGATCTTATGCAATAAAAATGCCGATATAAATTTTTCTTTATTTGCTAATACTTAAAAAAAGGATCTTAAGTCAACTTGATGACCATGTTTTTTTTTGACTACACAAACATTGGTTCTTAACTTATTCGTGCCAGGGCATTCTTGAAGATATTTTAAAGAAGATTGAAGAAGAAAATGGATTAATGTCATCGTTCGCGCACTTGATGCATTTCTTCGCGGAAGAAAGCAAGGAAGAAAAGAAAGAATGCCGCGCGTGCCACGGCGCCAAAAACATTGATACTTCTTATTTTTCTTGTTCTTTTTCAATTCAAAAATGGCAGGCACACTTATTCTTCTCTTTCTCAAATGCCCGTTATAAAAACATTATAAAAAAAAGATATCTATCAAAAATAATATAATACAATAACAAATATGCGTGCTTGTTTTTATTCTTCGATATATTTTCTATCTATTGTTATGTTAAAATTTGTATTATAAAAAAAAGAAGACCTTTAACTTAAAAGAATGGAAAAGGGAAGTCGGAGTACTACTATGAATCAATCAAAGCAAAAACAAAACAAGAAGAAAAAATAAAAGGAAGAAGGAAAAGGGCAAAACTAACTTTGTTTTGTTTTTGTGCCATTGCCGATTAAAGTTAAAGTCATCATCTCGGAAAAAAAAACACCGGAAGTTTTTCGAAAGTTTATTGCTGGTCAAGATGATAGAATGAATGATGGATCATAAAAAGTAATAAAAAAATTAATAATTTCAAGGATTTCATTATTTTTTTCAATAACAAATTTTTTTTCAATCACCGTTTTTGGAAATACAAAAAAATGAAAAAAGTAGAGCAACGAAAAGTTTCGTCGCCTTTTTTGGGATTTTAATTTTTTCTTGCCAATTTCGAAATTCGTCTACAAAAAAAAGATAAAAGCTGTTGCTTTTTTTTGCACAAAGTTTTTTGCTGCCTTTTTTGGCGCAAACAAAATTTTGCTTAAAGTGCTTCGATTTTTTTGATGTTTTGTGTTTCCAAAAAAAATAAATCATTTTTTTAAATAAAACAGTTCAACTCAAATTCTTGAAAATTACTTCCGATTTTTTAAGGATGACGATTTGATCACCTGATATTTGAACCTCTACAAGCACATTGACGTCATAAAAACTATTCCGCTTTTTTGCCTCACATGATTTCATTTAACTCAAAATCAGAAGTAAAAAATTTAAAAAAAAAGCAAAAATGAAACAACCAAAAATCGACAATAAAAACCAAAAAAACAAACATTGACTACCGTATCCTGAGAAAAAAGAGTCAGCAAAAGTTTTTATCCAATCAAAAAAGTTTAAAAAAAAGAAGCAACAAACACATTTCCGTTTTTTGTTTGTTTGTTTGCTTCCACGAACAACGAACGATGAAAAAAGAAATAATTGCCAAAAATAACAAATTTTGAAAGCAGAAAAAAATTTATAAAATAAAATTGATTTATTCTTATCACTGCAGTACTGATAATCAATGAATTTAAAGCATTTTTTAATCACTTCCTTTTACATTTTTTTATTATCAAAAAATTTCTGAGTCAGAAAATCTCAGAAATTGTGAGACATTCTTTTTAAAAATAGAAAGAAAAAAGTTTATCAAAAATATTTAACAATTATCAAAAAAAATGCTTCAACTCTCGTTTTTTCGTAACCTTTACCTTTTTTTGCTGCTTCTTTTGTCTGTGGGAAAATTAATAAACTAAAAAATAGGAGAGGGAAAAGTAGTACCACCCTGTACCGATCATCATAATAACTCATCATTAATTTTAATAATAACCGTCTGTGTTTTTTAAAACTGTTTAAAAGATGCCTCCAAAAAATATCTTTAAAAGTTCAAAAAATTTATACGAATCTTTGCAAATTTATTTTTTGAATAAATTTTCATCTTTCAAATTTGATGCCAAAATTGAAAGCACGGATCCACAAACTTTTTTTCCTTAACAAAAAATTTCTTACTTGATAAATCAGGTGTGAATAAGGAAAAATAAGTAACTAAAGCAAAATTTCACAGTTAAACAAAGAAGAAAAACATATTTAAAAAGTGATTAGTGAAAAAAAAAATATTTTTTTAATGATGTCACTTTTTGCTATGCCTAAATTTAGAATAAGTTAGCAAGTGTGAAATAGGGTAAGAAGATATCAAAAATTAAAAACAAAATGGTTTGATAATTGAGGTAAACTGTAAATTGTTAAAAAAAATAGAAAAACAAGCAAAACACATAAAAATAATTTTTAATAAATCAAAGAAAAAAATGGCTGCTGCTGCCAGCTTTTACAAAATAAAAACAAATACAATCAAAAAGAAGACTTCGATGATGCCTTTCCTTCATTTTTTCAAGAAAAAATTGTTTTTGTATATTATTTTTGAGCAATTTTCTTTTTTTTCTATTTTTCAAAGATATAAAATGCGGTGAATTTTCAAAAAAAGGCTGTTTTGATAACTGTTTTTTTGCTTCCTTGTTTTTATTATTTTAAAAACAAAAGTGATTCAGCAAATCTGTTTTTCATGAAACCATGTTTTTAGAACCAGAAAACAACTAAAAAAGCTACATGCTAAAATCTATGTTATTGATTCACTGTGGACAAGAATTAAAGAAAAAATACAGTAAAAATTTGTTTTTTGGTTTAAATGTTATGAACTTTTTTTTAAGAAAAAAACAATGAAATCGTTGTTGCACCAAAAATTGAAATTCTTATATTCAATTTTACTTTTTTTACTTTTATCTGTTCAAAAACCGTTATTTTTAAGCTAAACATATCAGAGTATTCAAGAAAACAGACATTTTTTGACTGGCTTCTGAAATGAAATTTTTTTGACAACTGATCATTGACTGTGTATAAAAATTTGAAAAATTGACAGAATGCCATCAATTTTTTTGGACCTCCTTTCACAAGGTTAGTGAAAAATTTTTGTGTAACCAAAAAATTTCTCCAAAAATCCGTGAAAATTCAAATGTCACAAAAATCAGTGTTACCCCTTTTGTCTAACATTTAAAGCTACCTTCATGCGAATTTTAATATTTTTAAAAGTCTCTAATTCAATTTGAGAGTAAAAAATACGAGGCAAGAACTTTTGATACGACCTGATAATTTTAAAAATTAAATTTCATAATTAGGTGTAATCTATTTTTGTTTAGCAAAAATTAAAATTTGAAAAAAAAGGTTGCCCCTTGGATGACTGCTGATTTATAGACGTTTAAATCAGTGCACAATTTAATTAATAAAGTGAAACCAAAAATTGAAATCATTATTCACACCTTTGCTTTTATCAGTTCAAAAAACCGTTAATTCTGTGCTAAACATATCAGAGTATTTAAGGAAACAAACATTTTTTGGCTGGCTTCTGAATTGAAATTTTTTTGACAACTGATTATTGACTGTCTATAAAAATTTGAAAAATTGACAGAAAAAACTGCACTTTTAAGTCATTACGTGCAAAAACTGATGATAGATTGATGCGTGTAAAAGATTAATCGACGGAAATGTATGTGTATATAGTTTAATGTCTTTATGTCTGTCTATTTTGACCACGCAGATTTATGCTATATTTTCAAAAATATAACATCATTTTAGACATAATATATCTTAAATGATGTCATAATTACTAATTTTAGTGAATATTTCCTTTACTCTGTAAAATACAGCCTGTAAGTAGCCACAACATTTTAAAACATAAATTTTTGAGATTTTCAGAGATTATCTCAATGAACGAAACTTGCAAGAACACTTTAAAAGGTTAAGGAATCAAGAAGATGATAAAATGAATTCTGGTCATTTTCGATAATCTTAAAATGAATTTTTTTTATTTAAAACAAAAACAATGCTGTTGAAAACGTTTGTTTTTGTTTTGTGTAAAAAAAAACGATATTAATAACAAAAAACTAGATCAAATTTAATAATATATTTTGATTGCAAAGGTAATTATTTTATGGCATATTAAACGTCAAGAAAAGTTATGATTACGGTACTTTTGTTTAATTATTTAATTTTTATGCTGATAACAATAATTGAATCATATTTGCTGTCATTCATATCATTTCATTTGAGCCATAATTTAAAAAAATGAAATCAATGATTTTAAAATCGTTATTCAAATTTTAAAATATAAAAAAACATACTTAGTTAAATGTGGTAAAATGTAATTATTGTAGACTAAGTATACGTTCAGATAAAATTCCAAATTTTAAAAACTTTTTAATAATGCTTTCGTAACAAAGTTTTATAAATTTTAATTAAAAAAGCATGTATAAAATCATCTGCAATCTTGATGTGGGCTGTTTAACGAAAAAATGAGACAAAAAAGTTGCAGCTGATTTTAAGTATGCTTTTTTCTAACTATTCCTTTGCATTTCGTTCTAAAAAAGGTTACCAAAAAAGAGTAAACTTCTTTTTTTTTAAGTTACCCTACTTTGCACTCTTTATAAACATATAAAAAAAATGTAAAGTTTTAGGGGTGTTTCTTTTGACAGGTTTTACAGCGTTTTTTCTATTCTTAATTAAAATATATTTCACCTAAAAAAAGGAGGTTTACCTTTTTTTGTTTTATAGCTTTTTATTATAAACAACTTTTTTTGGCATTGTGATATCTTTCTCAAAAGTCACAGTATATAAAACTTTACTTGCTTTTATTTTGAAAAAATTTAAATTAATCAAAAAATTTGCATAAATCTATTTCAACGTACCTTTTGGCAATGAATATCACACCTAAACCATATCACTTTGGTCAACTTGATTGGGTTATTAGCCCAAACTTTCAAGATTACTTTGGTCCTGTTGTACTTTGGAGTAACAATCTTGGACTTTTTTTTGAGCTTACAGTAATGGCAGTTTTTATAAATGAATTTAGAAAAAAAGAATCTACCTACAAATCTCCATATTTTATTATATATTTTATTTTATGTACATTAGATGTGTTATATAAATCTATTAATTTTCTTTTAAATATTACCCTGTCTTCCTCAAATTTTATTGTAGCATTATGTCGATTTTTTGTATGGTATGTAGATTCCACAACTGGGGTCTTTCATTTTGTGCTAACAATTAATCGTTTTACTGCTATCATATTTTATCATAGATATAAATCTTTATGGACAACAAATTTTTTAATTTTAATTATCATTATTTTACTTCTTCATCCATTTTTAATTAATATTCATTGTTCACAATTAATTTGGGATATTTTAACACAAAGTAATTCAAAATATGCGGCATGTGCGGCAGTTGCAGGATCTGTGAATTTAATTGCAGATGCAATTTATGGTGTTAATTCAGCAGTCTTTGGAAGTATTGCAGCATTTTACTTGTTTAAAAACAGAAATAAAGCTTCATTTAAAAATCAACGTCCTGATATTGTTCTCTTATTTCAATCCCTTTTTACATCAATATTTTTCGTTTTATCAGTTATATGCCGATGGTTTCTTTCTCAAAATTCTGTTGATCCTTCCGATATTTTGAATTTTCGGAGATTACTGTATCTGAACGTTTTTTTAGCACGATTAAGTGAATTTTTATATGTGTTTTATCATTATGCTGGATTAATTATATTAATGTTATTTTCGTAAGTTTTTAAAAAATTTGTGGACCCGGGGGTTATATGACATGATATCATATCAACATGTCATTTCGGTTTTGTGTTAAAACATGTTTTATGTAAATCCATAACTATAAAAACGTGTTCCTACAAATTTTTAGGGGCAAATGCAGTTTTATGCTAATTTCATATAGTTCTGAGCCAAGGGTATCGCCTGCAACAAAAACATTAGTTAATTATAGTTTTCACTTTAATAGAAATTGATTTTTTTAAGCTTTAAAATAACGTTTTTTGTCGTTTAAGAGTGTTAAATTATAAAAATAACTGATTTTTGTTATAAGTAGCAGGCGATATCCCTGGCTTACGACAAAGTGAAATTTGCATAAAACCGCATGGGCTGCTTAAAACTTGCTAAAATAAGTTTTTATAAAGTTTGATACGTGTTTTATCACAAAACCCAAAACGACATATCGATATGGTCTCTTGTGACTCACTTTTTTATTTAGCTAAAATTTAATTTTAAATAAATTTCAGGAAAACATTTCGGACAATATATTTCACTTTTTATTATGTGCTACAGTTATTTAAGACTAACAACGCAGTATTCGCCATCATCCCATCAACTTCAGCTAATTCAGGCAGCCGTTATTAAAAATTTTTTCTTCGTTGAAATAATTTAATTTTTTTTACCTTTGTTTTTGTCTTTAAAACAGCAAAAAAAAAGCTTTCTTTTCCTGTTTTTTATGGAATACTTTTGTAAATAAATTACTTTGCACAATTCTGCATATTTTATTTTTATTAACTCAAAAAAAGAACAAAAAAGCGAAAATTATTTTATAAAAGCTAAAAGCAAATGAAAGAAAGAGTTACACTTTTATTAAATTCCTAGTAGGGTGTTAATTAATGATTAAATTGATGGATTCGACTTCAGCAGCCACATTTAGTTGCACAAGCAACAACACAAGAGGTAGCCCCATTGCATTGAGGAAGACAGCCAGCGAGGCATTCACCATCGCAACCCGCTAAATACAAAAATTAATTAATTATTACCATGAAATAAGTACTATATTTTAAACTTACGTGCTGGAGGATCACATCCCCCTGGACGCCCCCCACCATATCCTTCACAATCATCAACATAAATTGTAATTCTTTTGTTGCAACCTTAAAAAACTTGTGAGTTGCATTTCTTAAGCTTTGGTATAATAATAAGTATGAGCTTTTTAACAAAAGATTAATAATCAAATAAATTATTATCTTTCACGAATCAGCTAACTATCATGACTTAATGGCATACTGACTGCCGTTGTAATTAACAAAACAAAAACGCAACTAATCTTCGCTGCCTTTGTTTTAATAAATTTTGTTTTGCACTCCAAATATTTCTGATAAAAAACTGCAGAATTAAGTGTTTCTTAAAATCTGCTTTTTTGTTTATGTTGCAGAAAGCATAGATAAATATGCAAAAATAATTTATATTTTTATGCAAAATCAAAGGTAATATTGATAAACTATAAACACATTTGGTATCCCCCAGTTTTTCAGTGATTAAAACTGTTCAACAAAAATTACAATTTTAGGCTCACTCAAAAAATAAAATTCTTTTTAAAGTTTTTAAACTTACTTTTTTTCATGTAATTTGAACCAAATGCATCATGAGGAGCAAGAAGAAGGATAACACAACAAAAGACGATGATGGAATTAGCCATTCTCAAGAAGAAAAATAAACTCGATCTGACGAAACAAATATAAAACAAGAATTTCAGGAAAAAAAAGTAAAAAGCAAGATTGGAAATTTATCAAATTAAGTTAAAAATGAAAGTGAATTTTTGCAAAAATTGATACATGCTTATATACGATGTGATTGAGTCCAGACCTTGTTGATTTTTGTCATTAAACTTTAATTACCTTCTAGCAACAACAGTTTTTTGCCAAAATGTTTTTTTTTTATTGAAGGTCATTAAAATGCTAGATCGCTTTCAAGCGAAAAAGCATCTTCTTTAATTATACCCAAAAAATCTTTTTCTGCTTCATGTCATTAAAATTTTATAACCTCTAAGTAGCAATATTCGAGATTAAGACTTTCTGTATGATCGAAAATTTTTATCTTTTTTTCTAAATATTTTTTGGCTTTTTTCATTTTTCTGAGCATTCCTTACTCTTTCTGCAATAAATTTTATTGCAGCTTTATATTTTTGCAAAATCCCCCCATGTTTGCGCTTAAAAAGTGTTTTATTTTAGCTTAGAAAATAAACAAATGTTTATTAAAAAATTTATATATTGACTGATGCAAATTTTTTTTAATACTACAGAATTTGACATCATTAATGTCATATTTGAATATTTATAGAATGTCGCGAATAACGAAGTTGCATTTTCGTAACCTTTTATAACTATTATTATTATTACTTTTGAGGTTTAAGTTTAAGAATTGGTTGTTTAGAGTTAACATTGGATAATATTTGCTTTATTGTTATCAATATATATCAGTAAATTATTATGTCACAGAGCACGCTGGGAAAACTATGGAAAAACTATTTTTTTGAAGCGATGCTCTATACGATTGGCTTCAGACTTTTTCCACAGCTTTTCTAATGTGTTTGAAACATATTTAAGGGAGCTTTTTAAAATTGATACCCGCGTTTTATTTTTATAGCTGAAGAAATAGTCTAAAATCGACGAAAAAACACGAAAAATTGCATTTTTGTATCTCGTGATCTAGAGCATATTTTTAAAAACGCTCCCGTAAATTTCTTTTTCTCTATCTAAAGATCGACTCCTGAAAGTTTCGAAGCTATATAATATATAGGGGCTTCAGAAATATTGGTTGAAGTCTCAGATTACGGTAGTTTTTCCCAACGTGACAGTGTATCTGATTTTATTGAAAAATAAACAGTTTCACCTCCGTCCTTCATAATTAAAAGTCAAACTGGAATGGCTTGGTTTGTTTAACAAACTCTGTTTTTTACTTTCGAAAACCCAAGGTTACAAAGGTACTCTTTCTTTTAGGTTCAAAATAATGTAATTATGGCTTATATTTTTAAAATGAATTAAAAATAAGCTTTGTTTACCAAACAAAGTTTGTTTAATTTTTTCTCTCTATTTTATTTCCAATGATTTTTTTGTCCAAGGATAGTTTCTTTTTTTGTTTACATACAAAAAAAATTAAGGAAAAAAAAGTATAAACAAAAAAAGCGATGGTATCAAATGATGAACTCATAAAGTTTGAAAAAAGTGCATTTTGACAAAAACATTGTAATCCAAAGAATGCAGTTGCTATTTTTAATTGTTGGAATATATTTATTTGCTGCTGGTGAATGCCTTGATCGACCCAAATGTTGGACTTGTCAACCATCACAATGCATTAAAAAAGAAACTGGACCTGTAAGAAAGCTTTTTTTATTACTGATTTTTTTATTTTAGTTTTCAAGTTTAATTTAGTTTTTTTACGTTTTTGTTCATACTATTTTTTAATTTCCTAGAACTAAAAAGTAATCAGAAAAGCTACATAATTTTTTAAACGTTTTTTTTCATTAATTTTTTGGCAGAAAAAAACAAAAAAATTAATGCTGAACTTTCAGGTTTTATATTGCCAAAAAAATAGTGTATTATTTGTATAAAAATATGATAGTAAAAAAATCAAAATGAAAAAATTGGGAAGCAATTTTAATTTTAAATATTACTGTATTTTTTAACATTTGTGCAACAAAAAAATGAGACTGAAAATTTTCTTAGTCATTTAAAAACAATTTTTCTGGGCAAAATTATCACAAATTTTTTTCAGAATTGGGTTCCTTTTGGTGATAATTTGTATGCGTTACTTGAAGAACAAGTTTTTCAACAAGAAGGTGAAAAGCGTTGCGTTGAACTTGGCGGACATTTAGCTTCCATTCATAGCAAAGAAGAAAATGATTTTGTTCATAAGCTTCGAAATAGCAAGTTTATGTATTTTAAAATTAATATTTTAAATGTGATTAAATTTAAGATAACTCAGCATGGATCGGTCGAAATAAAATTGATAAACCTGGTGTTAATGGAACTTACACTTGGACGGATGGCTCTGCAACAGATGACTGGCCCGTGCCATGGGATAAACGACAACCGAATGAACCTTGGACAGATTGCATTTTTATGGCAAATCGAGCAGATAATTTTGGGGAATGGAGTGATTATTTTTGTGATCAAAATGTTCCACCATATTATACTCCGAATCCACCATTTGCAATATGCAAAAAATCCAAACCTGCAGAATAAAATAAAAAAATAAAAGGATTTTTTAAACCTGAATTATTTAAAGATTGTTTTTTTAAACAGAGTCGTCTTCCTCGAAATTATTTTACAATAATAAATTGTTTAAATTTAATATTTAAAAGCAATAAATATTTTCAAAGATTAACGTTGAATTATAAACTTAAAGAGGGCGGACGATTACGTACCTTTTTTAAATTTTGGGTCTCGCAGCGATTGAGAAATTTGCCCAACAAACGTTGGAGCATGCACATCCCTGATCGGCAGGGTTGTGCAATAAAAAGGAACGAAACCGTCCGCCCCCTTTAAGAGACTGTCTGCGTAACTTTTTTGACTTATTTTAAAATCAAAAAAAAAGCCTTCAAACTTGCAGAGGTCGTTGGCATATGTCCCTAGATGCTAAAAATTTTTTTGCACAAGATTCTTATTAAGGAAACTTCAGAAGTTTTCGAGTATGGGGAATCTTGTGGCACACTCTAATTTGATGGAATAAAGGCCTTTCTGGGTGTATTGATTCCCTTAGAATATATCAGCATCAGAAGTGCACTCGACTCAGAATCCCAGTTACAAAGCTTATCAGCAAAATTCAAATTTTTGCTTATATTTTAACTCATTTCGCGGATTTATAGGTTTTTGACCATGTGCAATTTAATGGCAAAATTTGTTTTTGTGTAACTTCAAGTTTAACTTCTTAGTTAAAACAAATACGTTAAAAATAGCAAAAAAAGATTTTCTCTGCCATTTTAGCTAAATTTAGTTTGTCTGACAAAGAAAACAAATTTGCTTATCAATACTTTTCTTTTAGAGTTTGTTGCTGCCCCAAAAAGAAAGAAAAGTGCGTAACAGTTACGCCGTAACTTAATTTTGCTTTTCTTTGATTGGATAAATGCTACGCTTATCCATGACCTAGAATCTCCATTTATCCGATATATATATATCTTCAAGAATGGCTGTCTTTCGTTCTTTATGTAATACGCTTTATGAATTTATAATGTACATATTTGTTATTTTTTCTCATTGTTTTTGTCTATTTTTATTTTTAGAAACGCGTTTATAAACTATTATATCAAGACTTATTCATATACTCATTTGCAGGTGCTTTTTACAGATTTCTTATTTTTTCAAATAACCCCTTAAATGTTTTTTGAAAATGGAACCTTCGGCTGATGTGAGTTTTTTTGGCGGGCTTTTTCGATATACATAAAAATTAATTTAGGAAATTGTATGTCCAATTGATGCAGAATGGAACATACATGAAGAGGGGGGTGGGAACGAAGATTTCCTATGCAGACCCCT
>CABFKO010024378.1:0-23128 GCA_901766855.1 Panagrolaimus sp. ES5 | reverse complement strand
TATATTTATTAAATATTTTTTGCTTATTGTTGATTTTTCTTTAGCTCAATAAAACACTTTTAGATTGGATCAATTTTGTATCGAGTAAATTTACGATCATACAAAACCCGAATTGGAATTCTACATTTAACAACCCGATATCAAACAGTTGAAAATATTCGATGTTTAAAACCTGTTTTAATTTATTCATTTTTGGCTGTGCTTCAAAATATAATTTCACTTTTATTGCTACTTTTATTGATTATACAATTTAGAAATGGAAATTCTGATGGTGGAAGCATAACAGAAAGTCTAATGAATATTAATATTGCAGTATTTTGTCTAACATCGCCATTGTCTTTCTTATTTTATAGTTCAAGGATAAGAAAATTTATCAAGTAACTTTTTCATTAATATTTAAGATGGTTAAAAAATACTAAAATTTAGGAACAAATTAAACTTTATTCGAAGAACAAGAGTCTCGGACAACATGGTCCCAGTGCTATCAGTGATGGGAAAAGTTTTAACATCACAAAATGAACAAAATATTTATTTTAATGAATTAAAAAATGCTTGGAAATAAAAAAATAAAAAAAAATTATTGATTTTAAATTTAAAAATTTTTGAAAAGGATTTTTTGGATTACTGTTTTCTTCACGCGGTGCGACTTCTTTATAATTTTATGTATTAATTTGCAATCAATATCTACTTGTTGATGTTTTGTGTGATTACGATTTGAACAATTTAAATATTTTTGCTTGTATAAAACAAATTATTCACAAAAAAAGATCCGCTTTCATAATGAAACGTAAAAGCGAAAGCCTTTACCAAACACTGTGTGTTTCATGGATTCATTTATAGCATTTTTAAAATATGTAAAAAAAAGCAGAAAAGCAAGTGCAAACTAAAACGCCGCATAAAAGAGAGAAAGAAGGGCGACGGGTTTAAAAATAATTTATTTCATCCGACGCAGTGATGTGCTGTTTTTTTTTCTCTTTTTTAGTTTTACTTACAAATTACTGCGAAGATATGCACTTGTATATTTCTTTTTGTCGTTATCGTCGTCTCCTTGCACCTGTGGTAAACGACTGAAAGCTTTTATCCAGTTTTAAACATTCCTTTTTTTTGAAGAAAAGAGAAAAATTCAAATGAAGAAAAACCCGATGATGATTTTGCTTTGAATATAAAGTCTATTTTTTCAAATTTTTTATCTTTTTTTATAGCAGAAAGAATAAGGCCGCATTTTCTACAATTTCGGCCGGCTAGGGCCAGCAAATGAAAATTTTGGCAAAAGTTGTTTACATTTATTTTTTTACATATAAAACGAAAAAAAATTAAACTTATTTTGGGAATAGACGAAAAAATGCAAAAAAGTTTTTTACTGAAATTAAATATTTTTTTTCAAAATTTTTTTAAAATTTTTATCTCAGATGCCCTTTTAACAGTAACAAAGATTTTTTAGAGAAGCTTCTGAAAATGTAGACTTTTTTTCAGTTTACGAGCTCTTTATGTTTTTTCACATGAAAGCTTGGCGACCGAACGAGCGTAGTCGCCTTTAAAAAATCAAAGTGTAAAATAAAACTTTTTTAGTTGAGAGGGTGTGCCACATCGCACTTCATCAAATATGTTCCAGAAGGTCGAAGATAAATTAAACTGGCATTAAATTAATGCATACCCTTAAAAATATTTAAAAATAATTTAATGAATTGTTACCCATTATATTTTCAATACTCTTAATTCAATGAAAGTGACCCCTAGTATTATTTTAAATTATAAATTTAGATACGTGCACAGATTTTCAGAAGTTCTTTAAATGTCATAAATTTAGTACTATTAGATTTGTATCGTTATTGAAAAAACGTAAAAAAAATGCGATTTTTTGGCCTTTTCTCATATTATTTGTGCATCACTGATATCCAAAAGTTGGATTTTTGGAATCTCCGTCAAATTTTACATCTAGAAGGATAAAAATTAAAATTTTAGAAAAAAGTTTTAAATTCTACAGTATACCTCTCTTTCATTTTCTTTAGGACGAAAAAAAAGTGGGGAACACTCGCGTCGCATACTGCCTCTGCACGTATCTATATAAATTGATAATTTATTCAATAATACAAACGGTAAGTAAAGAACAAATATTCATACAAACAACGTAAAATTTTAAAAACAACGAAATAAAAAATAAAATTTATTTCTTGCTAATATTGGTCAGCAAACCGATTCTCATTCTGCTTAATATTTAATATATTGAAAATCAAAATATTCTGCGAATTGGACAATTTCTTCATAATCTGATGCTTTTCATTCAGTGATTAAAGCAACACCAGCAATATCGAAATGCTTTTCAAAAGCATGTTATGCCAATTCATTGAGTTGATTTTTTCCCATCAGGTTTTTTACCAATATTATATTCACGAAATGTTTTCTCAAAAATTTATCGAATAATATAGGGCTTATTCCATCATTAAGTTATATCTAATAAACGTAATTTTTGTTGTTGACGCTCTTTTTTACCTGCACTTTTAAAAAGAAGAATATACCTAAAATCACAGGCGTTCAGAAATCACACATTGAAAAATGCAGACCATACTTTAAACATTTTTGTAAAAGCAAAAAAATCAAATTTTTAAAACACTGCCCCCTCAGAGTCAATGCATTTTGATTTTTGATTGCGGGGGCATTTTTTGTTTTAAAATATGAAACGATTGAACCAAGCCTGCATAAATAAAAGCCTGCACTTTGCACGTTGAAGGATTATGGATTATTTATGAAAAAAAACTTCCTCTTCCTCGACAGTATATAAATGGAAGGGAAAAACAGTAAATTCGTATTATCCAATTCTCTTCTGTGTTCTACAGTAATAATATTGTAAGAATGATTCGTGTGCTCGCTCTTTTCTTCTTGGTTGTCTCAAGGGTCTCTGGACAATCAACTTCCTGCTCCAATAGCAATTTGTTGATGACTCCGGAACTTCGACAGAAAGTCTTGGATTTTCTTAATGAAGCTCGGCACAAGCTTGTCAATGGTGAATATCTTCTTTACGATGACAAATATGCTTTACAAGCAGCAAGCTTACCCGATTTAACTTGGAGTTGCGAAATGGAAGAGCAAGTGTATGAATTGATGGAAGAAAACTGTGCTGCATCTCCTGATTGGAGCACTGCATTATTTCAACAAACTTTCGGTTACAGCACTACCATGGATTACGATGCTGAGACAGTTGTAGATAATTTGTTGTCACAACATGTCCTTCTGACATACCTGTACTATTCCCAACTTACACGGCATACTATTTTTATTGAACCTATCTCCATGGCTGGCGTGCATCAGCTTTATGCTATTTCGGATAAAGCAGAGCATGTTGCATGCGCAATCCGAACTTGCAGCAATTCTCAAGGATCAGAAACACAATACATTAACTGTCGCATCAGCCTTACAGAAGAATTGGAAAATTTTGATGAAATTTATCAAGTTTCTCCTTCTGCAAATTACATCCCACCTACTTCAGACGTTTTATGCCCAATGAATACGGGACAAAGTTGGACAATGTCGATTGAACAACGCGAAGCTATTCTTGCAAAAATTAACCAAGTTCGGAGCGAAATTTCTCAAGGAACTTATCAACTCCAAAATCTATTTTTTGCTTTGGAACCTGCCCAACCATTGTCACCTTTGGTATAATCTATTTAAACTAATCTTTAAAAATTTTTAAAATTTTAGCTTTGGAGTTGTGACGATGAACATTTGATGTTCGTAGAAAAATTTGATCTTGCTTTCTGCAGCAGCATTGGGGACTTTTTCAATCCTGCCACAGAATTTATGAAAACTATTGAAGCGCCATACATTTCATGGACCTTGGAAAATATTATGGGATGGTGGATGGGATTGGTTGATACAAACTTTGGTCCAAATTTAGATCTTAACTTCCTTTCCCAATCTTCTGAATACTCCACCCAATATCCAGCTGCTTTTGCTTTAAGCGAACACGCAGAATCTGTTGCATGTTTCTTAAAATGGTGTCCACCGACAACTTGGAGCGAAACAGCGCTTTACAACTTCCATTTTGTTTGCCGTGCAAAGCCTTCCCTCTCATTCGGTGAAACAATTTATGAAGTTTCTGCAACGACGCCTACAACTACCACTACCACTGTCTCAACTCCTCCCCCAGCAACAACAACAACAACTGCTCCACAACCAAATCCATGTGCATCTGGATGGTTCTTCTATGCCAATGCTTGCTATCGATATGTTAGCGGAAGTACCAGTCGAACTCAAGCTCAAGCAGAACAGTGGTGCGTAAATCAAGGAAAAAAAGGTCATTTGGTTTCCATTCATTCTGCAGCAGAAGATAACTTTGTTAAAAGCAAGTGAATAATATTTTGTTAACCTCACTAATTATAATTGTTTTAGGTTTAATTTACTCGGGTGGCGACAATGTTTTGATTGGATACAAAAATCAAGCCTGGACCGATGCCACTTCCGTTGATTACACTAATTTCTTAACTACTGGTAACAATGTTTGTGCGGTCATGTCTTCTCCAAGCTTCCAATGGAAATCTGTCGACTGTAATGGTGTTTTCAATCAATTCATTTGTAAACGAAATGTTTAACATCACAAACGTTCTTTCTTAATTTTACGTACTTTGTTTATTTATTGTTACTGCAAAAAATAAATACGATTTATACTAAACTTTTGTACGGTTGACGATCTTTTGTTGGTTGATTGGCAAAAATTAATTCGCATTTGCCATGAGTAAATACACAGAGTCTGTTGCATGTTTCGAGAAAAACAATATCAAATTATCAAAAATATTCGCATTGTTTGGCTTTAAATGTTTTAATTGAACAGGATTTAACGTTAAATGTAGCCAGAGCATAGCGTAATAATCCTTGCACTTTTGTCCAAGAAATGTTTGTTAGATTAGAAAAATTTGAAAATTCATAACGTTTAGATTAAAAATACGAATAATGAATTATGTGATAAAAAATTCATATCCAGCTTCTGGTTTACTTGTAGCCATACATTTTCTTGCGGCAACTCAATTTGTTGGACATTTATTTTTGGCAATTAATCGATTCTCAGTTATTTGGTTTCCATTAAAATATAATAAAATATGGAGAAAACAATGGTATACTGTAATAATCTTAGGAATACCATTTTTAAATGTTTCATGGAAATTTCATCAATCTGCAATATTCGTTTTTGGGGCGGATAGCGGTGCAAATTTACTTTACACAAATAAGGATGTCAAAAATTTAAGCGATATTTTATCGACAATTATTTATTTTTCAACCACTTTTTTTGCTGCTATTTTTAATCTTTTATCTTTTTTTATGCATAAAAAGAATAATTCTGCTATCAATGTTAATGAAAATGGTTTGTTGTGTAAGTTTTTGTTGAAACCTGTCTCATTTATCTGTAGTAAAAAAATAGAAAAATTAAGTTTTAGCTGTTTCTTTTATCATTTTTTGTGGGACAATTACTCAAGATTTCATGGTCCGTCATTCGACTTTTATTTCCATCAAATAATGAATTAATCAATTTTTTTAATGTAATTCTTCCAGTTTTAAATGGAATTTTTGCATGGAGCGGAAGTACTTCTTTAATGATTTTAAGGTTTGAAACTTATACCTAATTAATTCTTTGGTAATTATTCAAAAGTGTTTTAAGTTCATCAACTCGAATAGCATATTTAACATTTTATTTTTGCAAAACAAACATTTATCAAGTAAGCTTAACAACATCAAAACCACCAAAAATGTTTACAACTATAAAATCGTAGTTCTTTAAATTAAATGACATACAAAATAAATTTTGTAAGCCGTAAATAAAATCGCTGTTTTTCTTGCGGTTAATGTAGCTAACGAGTCTTGCAACATACTTCATAAAAAAAATTAAAGGAGAAAATCTGGTCAGGTACTAATTATTGATTTTAAAAAAAACAAAAATCAGTGCAAGATGGCTTTGATCGGAATTAGATAAGAAAAAATACAAAACTTTTTTTTTAAATTGTTGAAAATTGGAAACTGTAGTTGAAATAAATAAACAATTTACCGTTTTCTTTTTTTACTGATATTTGTTCATTTTTTTCACTGCAACAACTTTTTGCACCCAATACTTAAAATTTTTAAACCACAATAATTTTAAAAAATATGTGTGCATTTGTTTGATTCATGCCCTTTTGAATTCCATCTTTCTTTTTTAACTTCAAAGTAAATGATTTATGACAACTTAATTCCTTCCTTGACTTTCTTTTTTTTAATAAAAAAAAGGGGGGAGGATTGGATGTGACAGGAAATGATAAAACAATCATTGATTAAATTATATTTTTAGAAACATTTGAAAAAAAGAAGAAATCAAAGAATTATTTTTTTATAATTAATTTTTTAATGAATGAAACATTTTTTTTTCTTTTGCTTATCATTTTATCGATTAAATTGTTTACGAATTTTATTGATGCAGTCTGAATGAATGAATGAATAATTTGTTTATCAGTGATACTAAAAAAAAGTTTCAAACTGATAAAATAGTTTTTAAAAAAAATAAATATTCGCATTTTTTGATTTATTTTTTCTCGTTTTTAATCCATTATCATTTTTTTCACTGTGTTCCGCTCTGCGTTCCTTCCTTCATTCGAATATGTAAGCACATTTAATGGATTTCTCTTTGATCAAAGTTTTTTAAAACATTGTTGTTTTATCTTTGTTAAATATTTGAAACATTTTTATGTGAAAGTTTACCTACTTAAATTTGCAAACAGTTTTTGCCAAGACTGTCACATTTTTCAGCTTTCAAAAAATAGTAGCACCTAATATTTGCTAAAAAGATTTTATTTTTGGGTCCTTAAAAAAGTATTAAAGTACTTTTAAAATTTTTCTTCTGTTTTTTTTTTTAAGAATTTCGCGCATTTGACGGTTTTTTTTATATTTGCGTGAATTAAAACACATTCTTTTTTTTCTGCGGTACAATTTTTTTGTTGAAATTGATTGATTGTCTTATTAAATGATAGTTTCAACATAATTTTAACAGTGTGACAACCATATCGATTATTGTTAAAAATAGTTTAAAATATTACGTAATTCTTTTGTTGGTTTTTGGTCCACCGGAAACATGGTGGTTACTTGCAAAAAGGAAAATAGAAAAGTAGAAAAAAAGGGGGGATGAAAAGATGAAACTATAATTATTATATTTATTTTTTATCAATGACAACAAAAAAAGGCGATAAAAGATATTAATTTAACGGGTGATTGATAAAAAGATAAAAATGCGCAAAAAAAGTGAATCAAAAAAAGCGTGCAAAAAAATTAACGGTTCTTTGAAATTTGTCCTTTCTCTTTTTAAAATATTTATATTTTGGCATTTTAAAGAAAGAACAGAAAGAAAAAAGGCAGACGATAGACGGATAACAAAAGGCAATTTACGATGCATCTATTTTTTTCTTGTTCTGGTGTTTTCCATCTTCCTAGGCACTATGGCAGCTTCGAATCAAAATCGATCTGTTTCTTTCCCTTTTTTTCCTTGCGCAAAAAAAACCAGACAAAGAAAAAATGATTTGTATGAGGAGGGGGAAAAAGAAAGAAGCTTCGCGAAAGGCAAATTTGTTTTCCTCAAAAAAGCCAGACAAAATATTTATATGGTATTTATTATTGTCTGGTAGCTTTTGGCTCTTCTGCTACTAAAACTACTTACTTTCACGACGATTTACAAATTTCGACGTGATTTTTTTAATTACCACCAAAAATATACCCATTTTGTTTTACAGAAAACGATCACCTTTGCCATTACACTTACAATTATTATTATCAGAGATCGTTAGCAATATGGCATCAACAACTCGAAAAGATAGTGCTGCACTTGTATCACTGTTAAAAAATAACGATAACGAAGAAAATGATGAAGAGGAAGAAGATACTAAAATTACTGATAATCAACTACAACCATTGGCAACAAGAAAAGAATCAAAAGTTGCAACAGCTTTAAGAAAATTTAATCAAATTGGTACAAATATTGAAGAAATTCGAAAACCACAATTCCCGGGTCAACAAGATTCTCGACCATATAGTTTTGCAAAAAATGATGTAAGTTTTTCAGTTTTTTAAATTTAAATTTTCTATTTGAGATAGGTTCAGTGTTTCGATGACACCCAATAAATATCTCATTTATATTTCCTTAATTTAAGCTTAGAGTTTTATTGACTTGAAGAAAAGTTTTTCTCATAAAAAGCTCATTATTTTTATCAACATAATGCTTCCTAAAATAATAACTTTTCATATACTTTCACATATGATTTTCAATTGTCTTACTGTAATTATAATTTTCAAATACTTTCAACATTCTGTAATAATTTTGTTTTTCTCATCAAAAATAATAACATTGTTTTTTCGCTGACCTTTGGCGATTTCCCATCAATTCATTGTAATAATTTCTGATTTTTTTCCTCTTCTTCGCCTTCTTTGAAAAAAAAGAGGGTTTTTTTACCCTTTGATGCTTTTCAGAGACAAAGCCTTATAAAAAACATGAATCACTGCCTTTTGTCCTGTCTTTTACAATTCCCATACTTATTTATTTATTTATTATTCCTCTATAATATTTCTTATTTTATCTATTATCATTTTATAGAAAGCCATTTTTGAAAATTGTTGAAAATCATTTTTGGAATTTAAATTTTGGTAAAAATATTTTTTGTTGTTATTTTTTATCCCTTCTTTAAAAAATTATGTTACAAAAAAATTTATGTTTGCCAATGAGACATTATTTTTTTAAAGATTGTGTTTATTTAAACCATTGTATTTTTACTCTCTTTTTTAACCTCAAAAATCTAAAAATTACATTATTTAGTTAGTTTAGAGTCTAAATCTATTCATATCTATTACGTATCAACTTTTGTTCGCTCTTTCTTTTGTAAGGATATTTGTTGTTGCGGGGGATCAATGTTCTCTCGCTTGTATTTATTTTTTTGCAACAAAAATAACTGCAACAAAAAAATATCCGTTCACTTTTTTTCCGTCTCTCTTTCTCTTAAGTGATGTGATTTACAGAAAAAAAAAACAAACATGTTCTTTGAAAATCACTTTTGTGATTTGTTTGATCTCTTTTTTTCAAAAAGACTGATCTTTAAAACTTTTTATTGACCAAAAACGTCAATTTAAAGTTTTAAAAAATGAAATTACAGTAAGCGATAAGTTGCATAGAAGTGACAAATTGGCACACGTTGAAAAAAGTATAAGAAAGTGCAAGACATAAATATTCGATAAAAACAGTTTCTAGAAAAATCTGCAATCATAAAAAAAGATTTGAGTCATTATTTTATTAATCATAATTTTTTATGTTTCCTACTAAAATCCCCCCATCCTTTCATTCATCTTTTTTTTTTCTTCCTCTTCTTGAAAGTTGAAACTTCTCAGAAAAAAGACAAAATTAAGGGTGTGTTAACTCATAAAATTCCTGTGTTTTTATCACATTTTTTAAAAGAAAGAAGAGATTGTTGAATTTTAAAAAAGGATAGTACATTGTTTGTTTAAAATTTTAGCATGAGCTCTTTAAACTTAAAACATGAGCTTCAAAAAAATTGATTGACCCTAAATAATGCATTTTTTGAACAACTTTTTTTGTGTTTTTTTTAAATTGTAACCTGATTTTTATAAATCAAACCAGAAATGGGAAACTCAAAACTAAAAACAATGACCATTACGTCAATGTGAAAATATTGAGGACATGGAGATCAATCTGTTGAATGCAGAATGGTGGAGAGTGTTTTTTAAAAAGCAATAAATACAGTTTTTTTTGAGATTTAATGTTTTTTGAAAGTCCAAAAAACAAATCATTTCGATGCTTTATAGCAACGACGTCATTGTTATCAGTTTTAATTTTTAACGATTCCCCCGCATATTTCTTTTATTGTTGTTATTTAGCTTCCTTAAAAATACAAGGATTGAAAGAATGATTAAATTTTTTGAGTTTTTTTAAATTTTATTGCTTTTTCCAACGTCAAAGACCTGCTTAATCAACTGACAGAATAAAGTTGGTCTTAAAAACTTTTAAGGTGAAATTCCACTTGATTTTTCTTAAAACTTAAAATGTAAAAAATGAATTTAATTTTAAAGTAAGAATGCTTTTGTTGCCGAATTTTTTGATAATATGCAATAAACAAGATAGATGAAAGTTGAAAGATGTGTTCATCATTAACCTTTATAAATTGTCAATTATTATTTTTTCCTGTATTTAAACTTGTTTCTGTAAGCTTAACTTTGTTCCTTTTTGCTTTTCCATCTCATTAAAATTTCAAACTAATTTCTTTCTTGCTCTTTGAACGTGAAACTTCGAATCGTCTAAAAAATTTAACCAGATTTTTCATCAAATTCTTTATCGAAAAAATTCTCCCTTTATTTTTAACTCACTTATTTTTCATTGGAATCAACAACGAAAATAAGTGTTTTATCTTTAAACTTTCATCTTTCAATTTTTTTTTCATAGCTTCCGTTTCCATTTTTTGATGATTACCGTTCAACTTTTTTTTCTCTCTGCAAAAAAAAACAATGGAATCTCAAATGTTTTTTTTTATTTGCGTCATATTTTTCTTGATCAAATTATCACTGCTTCTTTAATCTCCATATCAATCCAAAAAATACTTTTATCTAATTCTTTTTAATCGCCTTCCATCTGATATATTTTGTTTTGTTTTTTTAGCGGAAAAAAAATTTAAGGATTTTTACTTCTTAAAATATTTATTGTTTTAAAGGTTTTTCTTCTCTCCTTAAATTTTTTTTTAATCGTTCATCATCCACACCATCGATACTTTACTTTTCACAAAACTTTTTCCAACCTTCTTTTTTTTATTTGCTTAATTTTTTTTTGCAATTTTTTTTTTGTAAAAAAAGGTTAACCATCAACTTTTCTTTCGCACATTAGATATCTGTCTAAAATGGCTTTTAAAAGTCATTGCCCCAGACACTTTTCCCTTATTACAGACAGAAGGCATCAAAGAAAGAAACAATCTTTGTTGTTTGATATCAGACTTTCCTCCTCCCTTCCTCCATCCTTTTCTTTTATTATTTCTGTTGTAATTTTTATTTGTTAACATTGATACCTTCTTTTTTCCCCTATGTTTTTCAAGTATAAACAAACAATATCTATATTGTTTTGGGAGGGTTACTGTGTGAAAATTGCTATTTTTAAAGAACAAATTTGCCGTTAAATTTGTTCAGTTCCAAAAAACGAGAGAGCGATTTTTTGTTGATGGAAAAATATATCAGCTTAAAATTATCAATTTCTTTCTTCTTCTTTTTAAAAACTTTTTAAGCGTTTTTTAATCTACTTTTAATTCTGTTATTGACTTTCTTTGAAGGCTTTTCTCAAAAAGTTTAACAGCAGTTTTTTGTGCATCTTTGTTTTTGTCTATATTCATTTTAATTATATTATATAAATGTTTTTTCAGATATTTGGAAGATATAATAATACCGACGAAACAGCTAAAAATTTACGAAAAAGTGGTATGGCAGTGATAGCTCCATCATCGAACAATGATGGCACAATTCAATCAACATCAAAGAATAATCAAAAAGGTGAAAATTTTACAAAATCTATTCAATCATATTTTGATAAAAGTCGACGAGGAAGAACGATTTCAAAGGCAAATATCTTGGAAGAAAATAATGATGAAACTTCTATGGATTTTAAAAAGCCAAAACCATGGTATCGAAAAATATTTGGTTCAAGTAAGCTTTTAAATAAATTACTGTAGATTTTATAAAGCTATTTTTAGAGCGAATGAGAAATATTGCAAAACAATTGATAGAAGATTGGCTATTTTTGGCATTATTAGGAATTATTATGGCTCTGCTAAGTTTTGGCATGGATTGGGCAATTGAATTTTTACAAACAGGTACAGTATCTTCCTTAATATTAACTTATTTATATGCAAATTTATAGAACATGGTGAATTAATGAGTATAATTGATGAAAAGATGGCTGGAGAAAGTGGAACAAATTTTGTTCAATATTTATTATGGGTTTTTTATGCAATTTTATTAGTTACTTGTTCAGCTTTATTTTCATTTTATATTGCACCGCAGGCAATTGTAAGTTGTTTTTAACATTTCTACAGTAATCTTTTAAATCTTGTATGAGCTGCAGTAACTCTTCTTATGCAATAATTTTTTAGGGTTCTGGAATACCTGAAATGAAAACAATTTTACGTGGAGTTATTTTGAAAGAATATTTAACATTTCGAACTTTGATATCAAAAATTGTTGGATTAACTTTAAGTTTGGGCTCTGGATTACCAATTGGAAAAGAAGGTATATATATATTCGATACAGTAATCCATTTTTCAATACACAAAAATTATAGGTCCATTTGTTCATGTTGCATCAATCGTTGCAAATCTGCTAAGTCATTTGGTCAACTCTTTTCATGGTCCATATGCAAATGAAAGCCGTTCATCAGAAATGTTAGCTGCTGGATGCGCTGTTGGCGTAGCTTGCACATTTTCTGCACCTGTTGGAGGTAATTCTTTTTTTTATTTCACAGTGCTCTCTTTTCACCTTCTGCAAAAAAAGCAGCTTATGC
Source organism: Panagrolaimus sp. ES5 (assembly GCA_901766855.1). Classification (NCBI taxonomy): domain Eukaryota; kingdom Metazoa; phylum Nematoda; class Chromadorea; order Rhabditida; family Panagrolaimidae; genus Panagrolaimus; species Panagrolaimus sp. ES5. The sequence goes on along the minus strand of CABFKO010024378.1, from coordinate 10,584 downwards.
AAACTTGAACTAATGAAAGAGAGATAGAGTGCAGCAATCATTACCTCATAATATTTTCTGTATAAATACTTACTTATTTCAGGTGTACTATTTTCAATTGAAGTTACAAGTGTTTATTTTGCGGTAAAAATTGAAATTTTATTTTTATTCTTAAAAGTTACTTTTTAGGTAAGAAATTATTGGAGAGGCTTCTTTGCTGCTACTTGTTCCGCAACAATTTTTCGTTTATTGCGAGTAATAAACAAACAAGCATGTTGGTTTCTTTTTTAATTTTTTAAATACAAACAGAAAAATAAAACAATGTTTTTTTTTGAATTATCGTGTACAAAACGTTGAGAGTACTGTAGCTTTTTTTCGAAAAAAATGTGGTTACATTTTTGAAATTTTATTCATAGCATGCTAATTTGCAATTTTAAATTTTCATTTAAAAAAAATCGGTAGCTGAGCACACATTTTTCTTTCTCTCTTCCATTTTTTCCTTTGTTAAAGTAAGAAAAATGGAATTATTTTTTAATCTCATTTTGACCAAAAATTTGGTGTTTTTGGGCATATTTTAACCCCAGAAATGACATTTTCATCGAAAAATAAGGGTACTTTTTTTCTGTGCCAGACATTGCTTGCATTTTTCAGAAAATGAGCTTTACAAACTTGAAAATGGCAAAAAATCAAAGAAAGAAAATTGTCTCTTTTGGCAATGTGTCTTTGCACGCCATGTGAACATGCATTCTTTTTTTGCAACTTTTTTTCGACGAAATATTTTCGTTTTGCGTAGTAATTTTCAGGTACCATTTTCGGCATTCAGAATAAATTTTGCCTATTTTTATTTTTGCTTTTTTTAGTGTCATAAGAATGTAACCAAAAAAACAATACTTTTTTTACTTTTTTTGAGCTGCCGGTCTTTAATCATTGTTTCATTTTTTTGTTTGTTGATTAGGCTACCGTAAATTTGTTGTGATTATTTGTATTGTGCCGTTATTTTAGTGACTGTTGTGGCATTTTATCAAACCAGTTTTCCTCGGGAGGCTTTTGTGCCGGCAGAATTACCCGTCTTTGCTCTTATTGGGTGTGTTTTTAATATTGTAGTTCACTCACATACTTCTTGTTGAAGATACGGTAACAGTAAAACTCAATTTTTAGGCTAATATGTGGAATTTTATCTGCTGCATTTATTCTCATTCAAAGAAGGATGGTATTATTTTTAAGAAGAAATAAAGTTGCAAAAAATGTTTTTCAAAAATAGTAAGCTTTTTTATAATAGCTACCGTAACCTTTGTAATAATTTTCATCTTTTAGTTGGTTGATATATCCTATTGTAATCTCTGGCTTTGTTTCATCTCTAACATTTTATCAAGGATTTGGAAGATTTATTGGTGGGCATCAAAAATTCTCAAAAGCAGCTGTCAACTTCTTCGATAATTGTACATTTACGGAAACAAATAATGCATCAGAAAGATATTGCTCAGAAAGTATTATTCGAAATTGGACGGATAATGGCGCACTTTCACCATTTTTAACTTTGAGCGTTTTTATCGTCGTTTTTGTAAGTTTACTTTTTTATTTAATTTGTTTTAATTGTAATATTTTTACAGTATTTTTTAATTGCATTAGCTTCAACGGTACCAATTCCATCAGGAATTTTTGGGCCTTCATTTATTGTTGGAGGAGCAATGGGTAGATTAGTTGGAGAATTTGTTGCAATAATTTGGAAAGATCGAGAATTTGATGTTTATCCTGGTGTTTATGCGGTTGTTGGAGCTGCAGCATTTTGTGGTGGTGTAACGCATACTGTATCCGTGGCTGTAATAGTTTTTGAGCTTACTGGGCAGCTAATGTATATTTTACCTGTTATGGTATGTTTATATTTATTTTATTACTGTAGAAATAATAGATGGTTATGTTTATAAAACATGCTTTTATTAGTAAAAACCATTTTAGATTGCCGTATTAATCGCAAATGCAGTAAGCTCATATCTTCAACCATCAATTTATGATTCAATAATTCAACTAAAACGGCTGCCGTATCTCCCTGATATACCACATTCTTCATCGAAGTAAGTCATTTCTATCTGTAGTTAAAACATTAACTGATATTTTTAGCTTCCATGGAATTTGTGTTGAACAATTTATGACATCATCTGTTAAATTTTTATCCAAAACTTCCACTTTTGCTGAACTTGAAAATCTTTTATCAAAAATGCCAAAGCTTAAAGCTTTTCCAATTGTTGAAGATAATCGTATGTTTTTATAAAATTTTATTTTCACAAATTATTAATATTATTCTAGAAAATCCAGTATTAATTGGAAGCTGCAGTCGTGCAAAACTTTTACAAGCTTTAGATAAACATGTTGGACATGCCGCTCGACAAGCAGAAGCAAATCGTCGGATAAAGGAAGCTATTGCAGATGTTGATCGAAGATTTAAAAATATTGATCGCCAAAGGAATAGTATTTCAGAAGGAAAAACCACAGCAACAGATCGACCATCAATATTTGAAAACTTTAAATTGGATGAACAAAACAATGAATCTACATCCCCAAATAATATTATTATTCAAACTATTGCTGCAACACCAACGGATATTTTAAAAACTTTTGATTTTACAAATCGTCGAACTCAATCTACATCAGCACAAGAAAATCCATCTGTAAATGAAGAAGATGAAAGAGGACAACGTCGAAGAGCTCAAAGTTCAACAACAAATCGTTTTACCGTTGTTCCAGTGAATGAAAGTAAATCTCCAAATGTTCCAGGACTTCGACCAGGTGGTCGTCGTGGTGGGCTTTCAGTTGAAAACGTTTTGGAACGTGGATCAATAAGTGAATGTGAAGATGAAAATCGAAAAAATTCAAATGATACTGTAACTACCACAACAACAACAAGTTCGATTGGAAAATTATCAAATCGTCTTTCACATTCATCTCTCATTTCTTCGATTAAACATGGAATTAAACGTGAAAGACCAAAAAGTTTTCATGCTGAAAGCTCTTCATCTGGCAATGGAAGTGGTGGAAATAGTGACATGTATCACACCATTGGCGGTGTAATTCGATCTGTGTTTAAAAAATCTCGTAATCATGGTGCTGATGGTTATGATTTATCTGGAGATGAAAGAAAGCTGTGGGAAATGCAACAACTTTCACAACAAATTAATTTTGATGATATTTGCGTTGATCCAGCTCCATTTCAACTTGTTGAAAAAAGTAGTCTTTTCAAAGTACATTCATTATTTTCTTTGCTTGGTCTTAATCGTGCATATGTAACAAAATGTGGTCGACTTGTAGGAGTTGTAGCTTTGAGAGATGTAAGTATTTTTGAATATTCAATTTTTGTTCCTAACTAATATTAAATTTTAGCTTCGAATTGCAATTGAAAAAGTTCAAGAAGGTACTCTTTTTATTAATAGTGGTTCAATATATGAAGTTCCACCTAAGCGATCATGTGATCTTACATTTGAAGGTGCACATCTTGTTGGACATTCAAGTTCTGATGAACAAGATGCAGATGACGCTGAAAATGATAAGCTTACTGTAGGTTTTTTGTATAAAATATATAAATAAAATGTTAATTTTTCAGCGACGTCCTGTGGTAATTTCTCGTACAACTTCACAGCTTGGAGATAAGAAATATGCGGATTTAGCAGCAGAACTTGCAAAATCTCAAGAAGAACCACTTCAAGATCCAAATCATCTTTCAGTATTTTCTCCTCCTCAAAGATTCAATGCTAAATCTGATCCATGTATTGTAACGAAAGTTAATGAAATTCCTGAAATAGAAGAATTTCGTCCATCTGGTTCATCTGCTGAAGTAACAACAGCAGCAGCAACACGAAAACCTCGATGTCCATCAATAAGAATAAATTCTGAATCATCTTCACCAACAACATCGGCAAAATCCATTGAAAACGTAGATGCTTCAAATGCTGATCCAAAACGAAAACGACGGATATCTCGTCATGTTCAATTTCCTCCAACACCAGATTATAAAAAACAAACTTCTTTTGACTTTTCATCTTCTTCTGATGAACATTAATATTTTCTTTAAATTACAGTAGGCTCTTTTTTAAATAATTTTTTAACGGGTTTTTTTTATAATTTGTGCATAATTTACTTTAATCTCCACTTTTTTCTGTTATATTAATCTCGGTTATCCCACTTTTATCGATTTCAATGAAATAGGCGTGTTTTTTATGTATAACCAAAAACGGGAAAAAAACTACATTGTTAATTTTTGAATTTTTTTAAATTGTTTGTATTTTTGTATATTTTTAATAGTAATATTTTTGCGTGTGTGTAATTGAAAAAAATAAATTTGTTATCCATTTATATATTTGTTTAATTTAATTACAACATTTAATTTCGAAATTTGAAAATAATTCCAAATTACTGTATCTCACAAATGGTTACATCCCTTTCTTGACAAACATGTTGCTTAATTTTATTTTAGTCCAAAAAACATTTTTAATGATTGAAAAAACTTGTGAGAATAAATGTAAGCAGACAGATAACAATTTTTTTATTGTTTTTTCATTATCAAAAAAAATCAATAACACTTTTTTCAACATTTTTTTCCCTCACAAAGTTTGTTCAAATCCAAATTTATTTTTTCAACAATGACAACAAATCCCGAAAATTTTGGATCAAAAGTTTGTTTTCGAATGTTTTTAAAAATACAACCAATAAATTTAGGATTTAAATTTTGATTTGGCTGAAATGAAAAAAACTCTTCCAATGACCGAAAATCGAAATTCTTTCACCATGGATATCGATGAATTAGATACTGTAGGAATTTTAAGAAAGATCAATCAGGAAGATAAAAAAGTTGCGGAAGCTGTTGAAAAAGAACTTGAACATATTGCCGCAGGAGTTGATGCCGTGACAGAAGCATTTCGAAATGGTGGAAGATTAATTTATATTGGAGCAGGAACAAGTGGTCGGCTGGGAATTTTAGATGCATCAGAATGTCCACCAACTTATGGAGTTCAAAAGGGAATGGTTATCGGTAATTTATCTGGTTTACAAAATAATTTGGAAGAAACAAAAATAAAATTTGGATGGGAATAAACAAGATTTCCTTTTTGTTAAAATTTGTATATTGCTTGCTATTCAAAATTTCTAAAAATGCAAATATTTTTATTCAAAATTTCATTTTTAGGCTTGATTGCTGGAGGCAGAAAAGCAATTGAAGAACCTGTTGAAGGAGCTGAAGATACTCCAGCTTTTGCCGTTGAAGATTTAAAAGAAATTAATTTTTCGGCCAAAGACGTTTTAATTGGAATTGCAGCATGCGGAAAAACACCCTATGTAATTGGGGGGCTTGAATATGCCAAAAGTATTGGCGCGAAAACAATTGCAATTGCCTGCTCTAAAAGTTCTTCAATTGGGAATATTGCAGATATCAAGATTGAAGTCATTGGTAAGAAATGGATTTCATGTATCTCTTTTATGTAATCTAATTTTAGTCGGCCCAGAAGTTGTAACAGGTTCAACGAGAATGAAAGCTGGCACGGCACAAAAACTCGTATTAAATATGTTAACAACTTCATCCATGATCAAACTTGGAAAAGTATATGGAAATTTGATGATTGATGTTCAAGCATGGAATAAAAAATTAGTTGAAAGATGCAAAAGAATTTGGATGGAATGTACTGATGAAGATTATGCGGAAGCTTGCAAATATCTCGAAGAAACTAATTTCAATGTTAAAGAAGCTATTTTAATGAAACTCGCAGAAATTAGTCATCAAGAAGCAAAAGAACGTTTAAAAGCTTCAAATGGACATTTTAAAACTGCTTTAAAAATGTCATTTTCAAGTAACTGTTGAAAACACAAAAAAAAATTTATTTTAGTTTAATTTTATAATGTAACATAACACATAAGATTATGCAAATGTCTTATGTTTTAAATTTTCACAAATTTTATTTAAAATTAATTATTCTTTAAAATTAACCAACGGCCCTCGGGGCGATAAAAATTTTTCTGAAACAAAAAAGCAAAAACACCCCCAAATTGCCGTGGAACATAAAATAATAAAATGCCATTGAAGTTGAATATATTTACTCCAAAAAAATGCGGCACATGTTACCATTGCCTAAAAGAAAGTGTATTTTTGCAACAAAACATTTTTGTTTACTATTCAAATTTTTCAATCATATGTCTTACCTCATGAAACCCAATTAAAATCAATCAAAACCAAGATAAAACTCACATGAAAAAATTTGTACGTTGAAAAAGCTTGTGCACTTTTATTTGGATATTCAGAAATTAAAAATGAATAAATTTGTGTATTCCAACATGAATCTCCAAAACCCAAGAAAAATCCACAAATTAAAACCAAAGCAACACTAAAAAACTTTATAAATTTTAAAAATATTTAAAAAAAGTGTAACCTTGGTTCTTTAAAAATTCCATGATCTGTTGTTTTGTCAAGGGGTGATTGATTTGGTAAATTTAAAAATATAAATGTATAAACAATTAAATGTATTATCATTCCAGCAAAAACTATCGCCGATCTTTTAATATTTTTCATTTTTGTTGAAATTATTCTAATTAAAGCTCCGCCTAAATTTGGCATTATTTTAAAGTTGTTAAACTAATGTCTAAAAATTACTTGTAAAAAGTCCAAGACCTTCACAAATAGCTGTTAATGCAACAATAGCTTTTGGATTATCACCGATTTTTTCGGTATTTGAAATACAATTTGAATATACTCCACTCCAAAAAGATAATTCTACTCCAACATATGCAAATACGAATGCCATAACTAACATCCTTTTTGTAAACATTAATTTAAACATTGATTCTGTAAAATAATTATTTAAAATAATTTTGAATTCCAATCAAAACCAAACAAATTTGTGCCCTGCTTTTTTACAAAAACTCACTAATCATTTTCAAAGGTTTCTTTTTTGGCACTGAAATTCCACTTGCAGGTTCTGGCACTCTTAGCAATGCTAGCACACCAATCCCAACCAAAATGGCACCCAAAAATACACTGTACAAAATTTTTACTGTTGTATCTGATATATCATCTTTTTCATCTCTTTTGGTATTTCGAAATACAACATACATAAAAATGCCACCAATTACAAGACTAAAATTTTAACACATGCTAATTTCATAAATGAGAATATATACAAACTTTGATTGTGAGACAGCCCAGAAAAGACCAGATTGTTTTCCAGAAGTTTCTTTCGTTGAATTTAAAGCCATATATGAACCTTCTGCAGTCCAAATTACTTAAAAACTAGGATAAAAAAATTTTAAAAAGTGAAAAAATTTCATACAAGCAGATCCAAAACCGATAATTAAGGAAGAAATAATTAAAAAAGTATAATTTAGAAAAAAGAAGCCTGCAATAAAAAGTGCATAAGTTGAAGCTCCAAGAATCATGGACCACTTTGATCCAAGCCAATTAATTATTACTGGAGCAAATAACAAATTTCCAAACATATTTCCACCGTAAATTAATGAAAGTCTGAAAAGGTAAAAAGTGAAGTATTAGTTAGACAAAAATGTGTAATAAGAATGATGCAATCTGTTCTTTTTTATAACAAGATTGCACCAAAAAAATCAATTTTAATTACCCCAAATATCCGGTATGTTTTGTCATTTTTCCTCGATCCGCATAACTATCCATTACCATTTCTTCAATGAATCCTTGAGAATTAAATGAAGAAAATATCATCAAAAATGCCAAAGATACTTGTATCACATTTAAAGTATATCCATCTATTTTTATCTTCATCTTAATTTTTTTATCCGTATTCTTCTTTTTCAATTCTAAAAATCAGAAACTCAAAAATTTTTATTGTTGTTCATTAAAAAAATAAAATGAAAAAAATGTGATAACAACGTTTTTACAACCATGTAAAACATGGCTGCTTTTTTTCCAATTAAATGTGACGGAAGTGTTTTTATTTTTTTGCTGCTGAAAACGAATGACTTGAACTTTTAAAGAGTGTCAGTAAAGAGGATCAGAAAAAATAATGCTTTTTGCTGGAATTGAAGGGTTGACTTTTTTTGAATTTAGTTTTTATTATTAAGTTTAAGCATTTTAGAGGTGCAACACATTCAAAATTAATTTTAATCAAATTCAGTGACGATGGAAATGTTCGAAAAATATTTGAGGATGAAGGTCAAAGTTTAAATTGTGTAATTCATGGTGCAGATTTTACCTGTAATTATATTGCAAATTGGATTCAAACAGCTGCTCAAAATCTGAATTTAATATTACCTTTTGAAGGAGTGGTAAATTTTTCAGGGTATTTTACTAATCCATTTTTTTCTTTAATTTATAGGGATTAGGATTGGCAGGTGCTGGAAATACAGAAATTACAAAAAAAATAACTGAAATTTTCCTTTCAAAATATTCAAATATTACACAAACTTGTTTCGTTACAAACGATGCCATTGCTGCAATTGCAACTGCCTTTAAAAATGGTAATTTAAATATTTTTTAAAAAGCAAATTGCTGTAAAAAACCTTCGAATTCCTTAGTTTTAAAATTAAAATATTAATTTAATTCATTTTTATAAAAAATATTGCTCTGAAGTTTAAGGTGGTGTGGTGTTGATTGCTGGGACCGGATCAGCATGTCGATATCAGAATAACAATGGCAAAATTTTTGGAACTGGGGGAAATGGTCATTTAATTGAAGAAAGTGGTGGTGGATTTTGGATTGCTCAAAAGTAGCTTTTTTTAAACTTTTTAACACTTTAACTAAATTTTTAGAGCAGTGCAAACTATTTTTAATCATGAAGAGGGCTTAGAATCGTCAAATTATCCAATTGAGTTTTTAAAAGCATTAATCATGAAATATTTTAATTTAAACGAATTTCGAGATATTTTAAATATATTTTATGGTCCAACATTTTCAAAAGCTTACATTGCGTCATTTTGTAAAATTATCGCTGAAAGTATTAATTTTATCTTTAATATTTTATTTGAGTATATGCAAATTTTTAAGATGCTGACAAAGATCCCCTATGCAATCATTTGTTGGAATCAGCTGGCGAAGCTTTAGCTCGACATTTAATTGCAATTTCTAAAAATTTTGATGATGAAATGGCACAAAATGTTTCAATTTTATTGGTCGGTTCTGTATTTCAAAGTTGGAATATTTTAAAAATCGGTAACATATGTACTTTTTATTGTTTAAAAAACAACATTTTTCAGGATTTACTAAAACCCTTCAAACAAAAGAATCAAAAATGAAGAAATTATCTTTTTATAAGTTAAAAGAAAGTGCCGCCTTGGGAGCAGCAGTTTTAGCAGCAAAAAATTCAAACATTAATTTCGATTTTGATAATGATCTTGATACCACTGAATTTGTTGATTCAATTTTATTGTAATTTTTAAAAATAAATAAATTTTAAACAAAACATCAGTCTTTAATTTTTTTGGGTAAAAACAAAATCCAAATTTGTTTTTTAAAAAAAATTATTTATCGGTCTCAACTGTCTGAATATAAATGTTGCTATTTTGGGTATAACAATATTATATTATACGTTTCAATAATTCAACATGTTTTACAATTGTGTCATGTTTCTATTTAAAATGTGAGACAAGTAATTGTGATTTAAAAAGTTTACAATTGCAATTGTTCCAAAACATAGTTTTCGACAATAACTGCTGCTGTCATTCCATGATTCATAAAAAAATTTTAAATTGAATTCCGTTTCTTACTTTTTTCTTTTCAATTTTCAGTCTAGCTCCACTGTCATTTCTATAACGGGAAAACAAATAAATAAATAAATCCCAATATAAAAGCAAAAAACATTTATTTCCTCAAAAAACAACCATGCTTATTTTTGGAATTTTATTTTTAGTTTTATTAAATTTAATAATATATGTTAAAAGTGATAAAATTTGGGATGCTGAAACTTATCCGAATCCATTATCAAATGATGAATATATGAAATGTAATATAGAAAATAAAACACCTTTTTGTGATCCAGAATTTGTGTTATCAAAAGCTGCTCAAGAAAATATTATTGAAGAATTAAAAAAACTTCAACGAAGTACTTCAACCAGAAATGGCACAAATTTTTGTGAACAAAGTGGTTTTATTAGTGGAGTTGCGATTGCCAAAAAATTTGTTGGTGGTAATTCACAGGTAAAAAGACATTAATGAATTACATATTTTTGGATATATCAAATCCATCATTATATTTTATGTCTTTGTTTTAGACTTTAAGACATCACGCATTTCAATTGCGAAAAAAATGGAAAATGGATGAAGAATGTCAAAAATCTTTTTTAATTGTATTTGCAATAAAAGATCGAAGTTTTTGGATTTCAAAAGGTACAAATATTCCAATTCATTCCGATTGCTTTACTCAGTTTTTTAATTCACAGGTTTAGAATACGTTTTAGTTTAAACAGCTACAGTATTTTTCATTTTTTAGAAAGAAACATTTCGTTCTGGAAATTATGAAAAAGCTTTATTAAATGTTATCCATGAAATTTCATTAACAGCAGTGTACTCCCGCTCCCTATTTTCCCGCTCCCGCTCTTGCTCCCGCTCCCATGAAATCTGGCTCCCGCTCTCGCTCCGCTCTTCCGCTCCTCAAATCCCGCTCCCGC